>VIEB01001544.1:82871-100069 GCA_006547085.1 Malus baccata | reverse complement strand
CCTTAAAACCTGAAAACACATAAAACTAGCTTAAAAGACTATTTTAACTAAGAAAACACCATGGAAATGCATAAGAACTAGCTAACTAAGGCGCATAAATACGCTCCTATCTGCAAGGACACCCTACGGACAAGTGCCCACAATTGATTGAGAACGGAATGATCCCTTTTCGAATATTTATAATCCCGGTTGGCGTGATCATCCAAATTTCAAATGGCGAGAACCCCAACAAAGCCAACAATAAAGCACATTTAGGCAACAACCCCCGGGTTTATATCAAAAGCCGTTTGCACCAACTCAACCCCAAGCACAACCCGCCCAAAAATCAGGTTCGTCTATTGATAATGATCAGATTTTTAATTTACTAGGGACAAGAAGGTGGACGAGTTGGAGAAGCAAGTGGGGCAAATTGCCGAGTTTATGGGGCAGTTTCGAGAGCAAGGCAAGTTGCCTAGCTCAACCGTTGTGAATCCGAAAGGAGGCTTTCAATCTGCCAAGGCAATCATGTTAAGAAGTGGGAAACAAGTAGGAACATCCCCCCCACCATCCAAATCAGCCCCAAACAAGGTGGAAGAATTGATAATTGAAGAGGAGGAGCAAGGCTTGCCCACGGCAAGGAAGGAAGTTCCTTTACCGCAAGTCCCCATGGCTCCTAAGCCATCCAATCTGCCCAATAAAGGTAAGAACGTGTCCAATTCCATTCCTACTAATGATTTTCCTTTGAATGTCCCCTTTCCTAGTAGGTTCAAGCAAACGAAGAAAGAGGAAGCTGAAAAGGACATTCTTGAGACGTTTCGGAAAGTGCAAGTCAATATACCTCTTCTTGATGCAATTAAGCAAGTACCAAGTTACGCCAAGTTTTTGAAGGAACTATGTACAACAAGAAGGAGAATTTCGAACAAAGAGGTTGTCCAGGTAAGTGAGAATGTTTCCGCTATTTTGCAAAGAAAATTACCCCCTAAATGCAAAGATCCGGGTAGTTTCACAATTCCATGTGTTATAGGCAATACTAAATTTGAACATGCCATGTTAGATCTAGGAGCTTCGATTAACGTCATGCCATACTCAATATATGCATCTATGAACTTAGGAGAACTTAAAAATGATGGTGTTATAATTCAATTAGCCGATCGTTCTAACGAACAAAGGAAAGGAGTTTTGGAGGATGTTTTGGTGCAGGTGGATAACTTGATATTTCCAGCGGATTTCTATGTTTTAGAGATGGAGGACTCACCAAATGTCACCCCATTGCCGATTTTACTTGGGAGGCCCTTCATGAAAACAGCACGCACCAAGATCGATGTGTTCAAAGGGATGTTAGCAATGGAATTTGATGGGGAGATTATTAATTTTAACATTTCTGAAGCTATGAAATTTCCTAAAGATGATCATTCTTGTTTTTCTATTGATGTATTGGATTAATTGGCGCAAGATTATCTCGATATGTTGGAAGACGATCCCCTTGAAACAACAATTGCACAAGGAATTGGAATGAAGCCCAATCTGGCCGTACCTAAGGAAGAACATGCCGAGCTTGTGGCTGCCTTTGAATCATTGCCACAACATAATGGTAAGCCTCTAAATCCAATCCCAATTCCCGTTTCCACTAATACGTTGTTACCTTCTGTGATTCAGGCCCCCGTTCTTGAGCTTAAACCATTGCCGGATCATTTAAAGTATGTATTTCTGGGAGATGAAGAGACGTTGCCCGTCATTGTCTCTTCATCACTCATGGCATTAGAGGAGGAAAAGTTGATTCGGGTATTGAAATAGCACAAAACAGCCATTGGATGGACATTGGCCGATATTAAGGGGATTAGCCCTACAACATGCATGCATCGCATATTTCTTGAGGAGGGGGCTAAACCAACTCGAGAGGCTCAATGCCGACTCAACCCTCCAATATTGGAAGTTGTGAAAAAGGAGATTATAAAGCTTCTCGATTGTGGAGTGATCTATCCAATTTCGGATAGCCGTTGGGTCTCACCGGTTCAAGTTGTCCCAAAGAAGTCAAGAGTCACTGTGGTGAAGAATGCCGAGGATGAGCTTGTGCCAACCCGTATCCAAACAGGTTGGAGAGTGTGCATTGACTATAGGAAGCTCAACAACACCACAAGGAATGACCACTTTCCATTGCCATTCATTGACCAAATGCTTGAAATGTTAGCCGGTCATTCATTTTATTGTTTTCTTGACGGTTATTCGGGATATAATCAAATTGCCATAGCTCCGGATGACCAAGAAAAGACCACTTTCACGTGCCCATTTGGTACTTTTGCTTACCGTCGCATGCCATTCAGTTTATGCAATGCACCGGCCACGTTCCAACGATGCATGGTAAGTATCTTTTCAGATTATTGAGGTATTCATGGATGATTTTAGTGTCTTTGGCGATTCGTTTGATGGTTGCTTGGAAAATATCACATTAATCTTAAAACGATGCATTGAAACTAACCTTGTTTTAAATTGGGAAAAGTGTCACTTTATAGTAAAACAAAGCATAGTTTTAGGGCATATCGTTTCTAAAAGGGGAATTGAGGTTGATAAATCGAAAATAGATCTTGCACGCCACTTACCCTCTCCAACTTCGGTTAGAGAGGTTCGTTCTTTTCTGGGACATGCAGGATTTTATAGGCGATTCATCAAGGATTTTTCAAAGATGTCCACACCCCTATGCCGACTTCTCCAAAAGGATGTGTCCTTTGAATTCAATGAGGAGTGTGAAAAGGCGTTCAAACACCTCAAAGAGATGCTAACTTCGGCCCCATCATTTGGCCACCAGATTGGAGCATTCCCTTCGAGCTTATGTGCGATGCGTCTGATTATGCTCTAGGCGCTATTTTGGGACAAAGGAAGGACAAACAGCCACACGTCATATATTATGCCTCTCGGACCTTGAACGATGCTCAATTGAACTATTCCACAACGGAAAAAGAACTTATTGCTGTTGTTTTTGCTTTAGATAAGTTTCGTTCTTATTTACTTGGTACTGAAGTAATAATTTACACTGATCATGCAGCGTTGAAGTACTTGCTCACGAAGAAGGAGGCTAAACCAAGGCTTATTCAATGGATGCTTCTTCTCCAAGAGTTTGATATCGAAATCCGAGACAAGAAAGGAAATGAGAACGTTGTGGCTGATCACTTGAGCCATTTGGTGCATGAAGAAGATGTCGTGCCTATCCCAAAGACATTCCCGAATGAGCAATTGATGTCCATAAAGGTTAGTGAGCCCTGGTATGCCGACTTAGTGAACTTTTTGGTGTCAAAACGAATTCCTAGCACTTACACTAGGCACCAACGTGATAAATTAAGGCATAAAGCACGGTTTTATGTGTGGGATGATCAATATTTATGGAAATATTGTTCGGATCAGGTTATACGTAGGTGTGTGCATGATATGGAGTTTCATTCAATTTTCACTTTTTGTCACACTTATGCATGTGGGGGACACTTTGGGACACAACGCACTGCCCTTAAGGTTTTAGAATGTGGATTTTATTGGCCAACACTATTTAAAGATGCTAGAACCTTTTGTATGTCTTGTGATCGTTGCCAAAGAATGGATAACATAGGTGCTAAAGACCAAATGCCGCAAAACATCATACTCCCTGTTGAAATTTTTGATGTTTGGGGCATTGATTTCATGGGCCCATTTCCTTCATCACATGGTTTTCTTTACATATTACTTGCTGTGGATTATGTCTCAAAATGGCCGGAAGCAAAGGCCCCCCCAATGATGCGAAATATATTAAGCACACAAATTAAACCCTCTTTTGACAAATGTAGTAAAGTATGTAAGTAGGGATCGTTCTAGACCGGGGATTAGGAGGGATTGCTAAACACTTGGAAACTGACTTAAAAACTCAAAAACAAAGGTTAAAACACTAAACTAGACTCAAAGAATGCAAAACTAAAGGTTAAAACACTTAAACAAACCTAAAACTCAAAACAGCAACCTAATGACTCAAAACTGCCTAAAAACCACTTTCTGGGCAGTTTTGAGAACCTAACAAGAACTTGGACGAATTTAGGTTAAAACTTGAATCAAAACACTTAGAAACACAAATCAAAACACTTAGAAACACAAATCAAAACACTTAGAAACACAAATCAAAACACCTTCTAACTAATCTAAATAAGGTGGGATTTGATTTGGACGAAAATAGATTAAATGGCAGATTATAAAAGAAACAGATTGTAAAACAAATTTTGATGAAAAGAATGGATAAAAGGCTAGTTAGGAGGTTCTTCTCCACACATGTCACACTTGCAAACAAAACGATTTTCAGTTGTTCTTCCAATAAATTATGAAACTCAACACCCCAAGTTAATTAGATACGCTTAAATTAACCTTCAAGTTCTCCTTAAGTTAATGAATTGGATGGGAAAGCGCATACAACAATTCAAAGCATTCCTTAAAGGTTCCTTACGTGATGAGCACAATAAAGATACAATCAAGAATCATGAAGCACAATGAGCGAAGCATTCGTTACTATGAATTGCATGAAACTTATGCTAAGAATTCATTCAACGCGATCGGTTTCAAGCGACCTTCACTACTTGTGATTATAAGATTGTAACTATTAGGTGAAACTCCCTCATAATCTAGCATCATATTCATGCATGAAAACTAAGCATGCACACTCAATCAACATACACAAATAAGTTATCAATCAAGTAGATGAACGAATTGAATCCACAACTTATGAAATAACAACTGAATGTAATCAAATCATATTGCAAGCATGTACATGGTTTCGAATCACCCCCCAACTAAGGGGGTTTAAGTCCTCATACTCACAACAATAAGTTTATTGAATTGAAACATCAAAGACATAAGAAAGATTACACCTAAAATGCCCAAGAATTCCACTTTGAAATCTGCACAGAAACTTGCTTCTTCTCCTTGCTGCGGCAGTGAGGATTTAAGGGGTTTTTGGATGAATTTGGATGACTTTGGATGAGGGGGAATGGTGGAAAACTATCTAGGATAGGTGTAGGGCACGGCTAGGAGGGTTTTAGGTCAGAAACTATGGATTTGGGTGAAGGTTTGGCTCGGCAAAGGTGATGGACAGATTCTGGCGTGAATGGAGGATGGCTGGAATGATTTTCTGATTTTGTGTAGAATGAATGGTGATTTCGGCTAGGGTGTTTAGGAGCATATAAATAGGCACCTAAAACCCTAATTAAATCAGATTGGGCTAGGGTTTGTGCGGCACTTAAGTGAACATGGGCTAGGGTTTGTAATCAGATTTTTAAAGAGAAAAGGGCCTAGGGTTCGGCCACTAAGTGGGCTAGGGCTAGGGTTTGTAACCAGATTTTTGCATGTTAATTAGGTGGGCTTGGGTTAGGGTTTAGGTGCTGCATAGGTCCAAGAGGCAAGGATGGGTCATCCAAAAGCCCAAAGTCGAGAATAGAAACTCTCGAAATTGGAAACCTCCAAGAATAGAAACTTCCACTTTTAGAAACTTTGGTTGCCAATTCCGATTTAGGAAAGATCGACCCAAACAGGAAACTTTTAGGCTTAACTCTCCTACTTCAAGTAGGAAACCTCAAATCTTCAACTCTTCAATTCCGTCCCAACCTTGTGTTCCAAGCATGTCCTTTTCAATCCAAGCTCACTTTTCGCTCCAAAAGCTCCAAATTGCATCATTTCATGTAATACGTCCTTTAACCCTGAAAACACATGAAAGTAGCTTAAAAGACTACTTTAACGAAGAAAACATAACAACAATGCATAAGAACTAGCTAACTAAGGCGCATAAATATGCTCCTATCAAATTCCCCCACACTTAGCTTTTGCTAGTCCTCGAGCAAAACAAACAAAACAAAGAAAACAAAACGAAACAATCTAACCAAAACAGAACCTAAACCTTCCAACGTTTGCCTCAGGGATTTCCAATGCACATGACATGTTAAAGATTGTTATCCCCACAGATTTGAGTCATCTTTACACAAGCACATACTTAATTAAAGCCACTACTTACTAATTCACAAGTAATCAAGTAAAACAATGCTTTGAATGTAGTAACATGCCTTAGAGAATTCCCTCAATTCCTTACAAGATATACACTCTATTTTCACTCAGATTTTCTAACTCCACACCCTACACTAGTCATATGTGAGAAGATTGATGTAGATATGAAAACGAATGCTCACATATATGTTTCACAAAGAACGCAATTTCTAGAGTTAAGAAGCATGTTTAGATATGATCTCATGAATGGAATGCTACTACTTAGATGCGAGAACCAGTGACACCATATGCTCATACCAAATTCAAACTCCACAAATTGAAACACATAACACTCAAGATAGAAGTTAAGGGTTGTAATGGGGCTTGGGGTGTTGGTTAACAAGGAAAGGATAAGGAAAACAAACGTTCTTCAAGCGATAGTAAGCAAAGTAATGAAATTGAGACTTAGAATTCACTTAGATTGCAGAAATTAACTTTAACACACAAGGGGGAGACTTAAACAACTCCTTAGGGTCAAATTCATTGTTTTGGACCCTTACTTCAACAAACAATACTTTGGAACTCTTTTTCTCAACTTTTCAACTCTTTTTTCATACTTTTCATACTTTTCATACTTTTTCTTCATTTTTTTCTTTTTCCACGAATTTTTTTTTTCTTTTCTTTGCCGTGCCTATGGCACACAATTCCTCACGAAAAAAATACTTCCCCCACACTTAGTTTCTGCCAACATAGATCAAAAGGAATTCAATTCGAATCATGCTTTACTATGCTTTAAGAACAAGGGTATGGATGGTCTTAAACTAAGCTAGGTGAGGAAAACATGGGTTAACAAATAATGAAGGCTAACAAGGCTCAACGGGGTTAAAAACCTACAAATCACAATGACATAGGGCACACGGCTTTTTGGCTAAGGTGGTGGTCACTACACAACTTCATCTTGAATGTGTGGTATGCAAATCAATAACATGCTTTGAATGAAATGGGCATGGGTTCTAGCATTTGGAACTAAATGATGAAACGCCTTCTAAGTAGCAACCAAGCAAAGAATAATGAGATCATGCTACGACTTTAGAAAACAAAGAATGCACAGATTTTAACTCTCCAAATAAACGTTTAGGCTCAAGTCTCACAAGGTTGTAGCGTTAGTTTGAGTTCCTTCCTTCAAGCATGTTACAAAAACTGATTTTTTCTTTTATGATTGCATGTGAATTCATAAGTTATAACCACAACCAAGCATAAACAAAGAGTAAATCAAACTTTCATCCATGTTAATCACTCTCTTTAACAGCCATGTAATTACAAACCAAATCCTCATCATTGTGTTGGAAGGTACCCTAAGACACAAACAAACACACAAAAACAACTCTTTTTGGGTTTTTAAAACAAATTTTGCAAATTTTTATGTGATTTTCGGATTTTTACTCCAAAACACACTAAAACACACCAAAACTGCTCAAAAACACTTAAAAACAGCAAGGAACAAGTCTCCAAGTTAAGGGTGATAAAATCCCACGAATTTGCATCTAAAACACTTAGTTACCCCCCCCCCCCACACTTAAATCAAACATTGTCCTCAATGTTTCAAGCATAAAACCACACTAAACAAAAAGAAACACACAAACAGCAAGTAAATAACAAAGTGAAGAGTTTAGGAACGCAAATCTGGAATTGGAGTGATTCCTTTGTCTTCCTTTGTTGAATTGCATGGGTTGCCTCCCAAGTAGCGCTTTCTTTAACATCGTGAAGCCGGACGAAGAACACAATCATGCCCCATTGGAGCCCACGGCATCTAGTGGGATCTCATCCTCTAACTCTATAAATGGATGAGGATAGTAATCCTCCTTGATTGGGACGTTGAGCATCCTACAATCCATGTGAATTAGGCCACCATTGGGAATGTGCGCGGGTACCTGCACCCAAGAAGGAAACCACCTCTTAATTTTAATGGGAATTGGATTTGGACTAGGTGCCTTACCTTGGTGCTGTGACGAAGTGGCAGCGACATGAACTTTTTTCCTCATGGTGTTCTCGGCCACATTGGGTATCTTAAGGGCAGTGGCCGTGGGGTCCTTATGCTCCACTCCAATTCCCTCATCTTGCATGGTTCTTGAAGCAACCTTTGTGTTAGGGGCTGAATGATCCGTCCCTATCTTTTCTATTGTATCAATAACACAACAAGAACGAACAACGTTAGGAGTCTCAATGGATTCAGGAATTTTAAAACAAATCATATCACCACCAAATGCCATAGTTACTTCTCCTTTGGCTACATCAATCTTGGTTTGAGCCGTTTTCATGAAAGGCCGTCCAAGGAGAATGGGCAATGAAGGAGCATGATCCGATTCATCCATCTCAAGAACATAAAAATCCGCCGGAAAGATCAAATGATTAACCTGCACCAAAACATCTTCCACAACTCCCTTTGGATAGGCATTAGATCTATCGGCCAACTGTATGATTACACCATCATTTTTTAACTTGCCTAGGTTCATAGATGCATAAATTGAATATGGCATAACATTTATGGATGCACCTAAGTCTAACATGGCAGATTTGAACCTAGTATTACCAATGACACAAGGAATGGTGAAACTACCTGGATCTTTGCATTTTGGGGGCAGTTTGCGTTGTAAGATGGCAGAGACATTTTCACTTACCTGTACCACTTCTTTCTCCCGAAAACGTTTCTTTGTTGTACAAAGCTTCTTCAAACACTTGGCGTACTTTGGGATTTGCTTGATTGCATCCAAGAGAGGTATGTTAACTTGAACCTTCCTAAATGTCTCTAGCACATCTTTTTCCTCCTCTTCATTCTTGGATTGCAAAAATCTGCTAGGAAATGGCACATTGGGTGGAATAATGTTAGCATTAACCAAACTTGGACTCATCTTACCTAGGGTGGACGGATTGGATGGCTTAGGGGCCATGGGTGCTTGCGGCAAAGGTGGTGCTACCTTTGCCGTGAGTGGACTTGGTGTCTCCTCTTCAGATTTCAACGTTTCATCCTCTTTGGGACCTGATTTTGGTGGTGTAGGACCTGCCCCAACTCCTTTTCCACTCCTTAGCATGATTGCATTTCCGGCTTATGTTCGTGCTTTGCATTGCTTGGGTTTGCTTTTCCTGCCCATGAGTTAACTTGGTTAGTATCTTAAGAAGTGCATCATTGTCTAGGGACGTACCTGAAGCATTTGGGTCAGATTGTGGTTGGTTTTGATTGGGTGTGTACGGCTTGGTGAAGAACCCCGGGGGTTGTTGCCTAAAGCCTCCTTGGTTTTGAGGTTGTTGGGGCTCCCTCCACTTGAAATTTGGGTGGTCTCTCCAACCGGGATTATATGTGTTTGAATATGGATCGTTCCTTGGTTGGTTTTGACCTTGAAACCCAATCGCATGGGCGCTTTCCCATCCACCATTTTCAATCAACTGTGGACACTTTTCAGAGGCATGTCCTTGGATGGAACATACGCCACATACAATTGGTCCTTGCATCTTCATGCCCTCGGCCATCTGAGACACAAGAGAAGTAAGATTAGGTAATTGTGAATGAAGATCGGAAGTTGAACTTACCTCATGTACTTAGTGCCGTGGGGGTCCCCTTTGGCCTACTCCCTCGTATTGTTGAGCGTTCAACGGATGGAACATACGCCACATACAATTGGTCCTTGCATCTTCATGCCCTCGGCCATCTGAGACACAAGAGAAGTAAGATTAGGTAATTGTGAATGAAGATCGGAAGTTGAACTTACCTCATGTACTTAGTGCCGTGGGGGTCCCCTTTGGCCTACTCCCTCGTATTGTTGAGCGTTCAACGCTCGATTAGAGATCAAGATCTTGGCAGCCATGGGTGTTTTGTCCACTAATGCTCCCCCCGCCGAAGCATCAAGCATTTGACGTTCTAGAGGTAGGAGACCCTCGTAGAAGTATTGCAAAAGCAACTCCTCCTTCATCTGATGTTGTGGACAAGAAGCAATAAGTGATTTAAATCGTTCATAATATGTAGGAAAAGACTCACCTTCTTCTTGCTGGATTCCGCTTATCTTTTTGCGTAGGAGGATGATGCGAGAAGTTGGAAAGAACTTCTCCAAGTACGCTCTCTTCATACTCTCCCAAGATGTGACAGTGCCGGGAGCTAACTCGTATAACCAATCCTTGGCTTTATCCATCAAAGAGAATGGAAAAGCCTTCATCTTCAAAATACTTCCGTCAACATTTACGGGAGTCATACTAGAGCAAACTACTTCAAATTCTTTCAAATGTTTGTTAGGATCTTCCATGGACAAGCCATGGTATTTAGGAATATGATGAAGCAAACTTGACTTTAATTCAAACTCTTCCATCTTACCTTGGGCAGCCGTGGGGTATTGGATACACAATGGTGTGGCATTATCCAAACCTGAGGCGGAAAGCTCCTTGAGTGTATGATGCGAAATATATTAGCACGCAAATTAAACCCTCTTTTTGTCAAATTGTAGTGAAGATGTAAGTAGGGATCGTTCTTAAAAACTCAAAAACACAGTTTAAAACACTAAACTAGACTCAAAGAATGCAAAACTAAAAGTTAAAACACTTAAACAAACCTAAAAACCAAAACAGCAACTAGAAGGCTCAAAACTGCCTAAAAACCACTTTCTGGGCAGTTTTGGGCACCTACACTAATTTGGACGAAATTGGATGAAAACTTGAATCAAAACACTTAGAAACACAAATCAAAACACTTTCTAACTAATCTAAGACTTCAAAATAAAGGGGGATTTGTTTTGGACGAAAATTGAAAACAAAACAGAAACTTTAATTAACACAGATTGTAAAAACGATTTTGGTGAAATAGATGGTTAAAAGGCTAGTTAGGAGGTTCTTCTCCACACATGTCACACTTGCAAACGAAACGATTTTCAGTTGTTCTTCCAATAAATTATAAATCCTCAACGCCCCAAATTAACCGTGAATTGCACTAATTAACCCTCAGTTCTTCCACAAGTTATTAAGATGGATGATTGCATACGACACCCCAAAACATTCCCTACACGTTCCCTACATGAATTGCATAATAGAGATACAAGCAAGAATCATTATGTTCTATGAAAAACATAAGCATTGACGAAGCAGTTGTTACTATGAATTGCATCAAACTTATACCAAGAATTCATTCCACGCGATCGTTTTCAAGCGATCTTCACTACTTGTGATTATAAGATTGTAACTATTAGGTGAAACTCCCTCATAATCTAGCATCATATTTATGCATGAAAAGTAAGCGTGCACTCTCAATCAACATACACAAATAAGTTATCAGTCAAATAGATGAACGAATTGAATCCACAACTTATGAAATAACAACTGAATGTAATCGAATCAAATTGCAAGCATGTACATGGTATCGAATTACCCCCAACTAAAGGGGTTTAGTTCCTCATACTCACAACATAAAGTTTATTGAATTGAAACATCGAAGACATAAGAAAGATTACACCTAAAACGCCCAAGAATTCCACTTTGAATTTCTGCACGTCAAGCTCCTCTTCTCTTCTCCTTGCTGCGGCAGAGATGGTTAAGGGGACTTTTGGATGTGATTTTTGGTTTAGGAAGGGAATTAGGATGGTATGGTGGTGCGGCTAGGTGTGTGGATGGTGTATGGAAGTGTAGAATGGTGTATAGAGGTGGAGAATGGTGGCTGGAGTAGAGGGAAGGCTGCGGCAAGGTGTATGGATGTGGCTGGAATGGGTGAAGGCTGCGGCAAGGTGGGGAATAGGGTTTTTACGAATTTCTGAATATAGAGAGGGTGATAATATGCAGCAAGGTGTAAAACACATATATATAGGCACCTAAACCCCTAAAGAAATCAGATTGGGCTAGGGTTAGGTGCGGCTACTTAAGTGGACTAGGGTTAGGGTTTGTAAAATGGGGCTTCTAGGATGGAAAGGTGCGGCATGGGCTTAGGGTTTATAATCAGATTTTTGCATGTGAACAAGGCCTAGGTGCGGCTGATTAAGTGGCTAGGGTTAGGGTTTAGGTGCGGCATAGGTCCAAGAGGTAAGGATGGGTCATCCAAAAGCCCAAAGCCGAGAATAGAAACTCACGAAAATGGAAACCTCCAAGAATAGAAACTTCCAACTTTAGAAACTTTGGTTGCCGATTCCGATTTAGGAAAGATCAACCCAAAATGGAAACTTTTAGGCCTAGCTTTCCTATTTCAAGTAGGAAACCTCAAATCTTCAACTCTTCAATTCCATCCCAACCTTGTGTTCCAAGCATGTCCTTTTCAATCCAAGCTCACATTTTGCTCCAGAAGCTCCAAATTGCATCATTTCATGTAATATGTCCTTTAAGCCTGAAAACACATGAAAGTAGCTTAAAAGAATACTTTAACGAAGAAAACATAACAAAGATGCATAAGAACTAGCTAACTAAGGCGCATAAATATGCTCCTATCAGTGTACGGTTGTCCATGGCCATGCTTTGAACTTCTTCTCCTCCTTGTGCCGTAGGTTCCACCTCCTCTTCTTGTATGTTTTCTTCAAGGTCAGATTCGGAATTGGGTGGAATGTGTTCTTGTTGGTTCCTAGCTCTTCTCAAATTCCTCTCAAAGTCGTCGTCAAAATCCAAGATGTTCGCACGAATCGTTTGAGAGCTTCTAGTCATACACTAGTACCTAAGAAACATGAAACAAAATTAGGTCAGAAACTTAAACAAAATCAGAAACAAAGTGAAATAAAAGAAACAAAAAAAAAAACAATCCAAGGGATTAGCAAAATTGCTAATCCCCGGCAACAGCGCCAAATATTTGATGCGAAATATATTAAGCACATAAATTAAACCCTCTTTTGACAAATGTAGTAAAGTATGTAAGTAGGGATCGTTCTAGACCGGGGATTAGGAGGGATTGCTAAACACTTGGAAACTGACTTAAAAACTCAAAAACAAAGGTTAAAACACTAAACTAGACTCAAAGAAAAACAAAGTTTAAAACACTAAACTAGACTCAAAGAATGTAAAATTAAAAGTTAAAACACCAAAACAAAGCAAAGGAACCAAAACAGCAAATAAACACTCAAAACTGCCTTAGAAGCACAATCTGGGCAGTTTTGAGTACTAACACAAATTTGGACGAATTTATGTTATAACTTGACTCAAAACACTAGAAAACATAAACTAACACACTTTCTAACTAATCTAGGACTCTAAAATAAAGGGGGATTTTGTTTTGACGAAAATTAAAATAAAGAAAACAGATTGGAAATAGGGCAGATTGTAAAAACGATTTTGGTGAAATAGATGGGTAGAAGGCTAGTTAGGAGGTTCTTCTCCACACATGTCACACTTGCAAACAAAACGATTTTCAGTTGTTCTTCCAATAAATTATGAAACTCAACACCCCAAGTTAATTAGATACGCTTAAATTAACCTTCAAGTTCTCCTAAAGTTAATGAATTGGATGGGAAAGCGCATACAACAATTCAAAGCATTCCTTAAAGGTTCCTTACGTGATGAGCACAATAAAGATACAATCAAGAATCATGAAGCACAATGATTAGGAATCCTTCGTCGATTAGGAATCCTTCGTCGATTAGGAATCCTTCGTCGATTAGGAATCCTTCGTCGATTAGGAATCCTTCGTCGATTAGGAATCCTTCGTCGATTAGGAATCCTTCGTCGATTAGGAATCCTTCGTCGATTAGGAATCCTTCGTCGATTAGGAATCCTTCGTCGATTAGGAATCCTTCGTCGATTAGGAATCCTTCGTCGATTAGGAATCCTTCGTCGATTAGGAATCCTTCGTCGATTAGGAATCCTTCGTCGATTAGGAATCCTTCGTCGATTAGGAATCCTTCGTCGATTAGGAATCCTTCGTCGATTAGGAATCCTTCGTCGATTAGGAATCCTTCGTCGATTAGGAATCCTTCGTCGATTAGGAATCCTTCGTCGATTAGGAATCCTTCGTCGATTAGGAATCCTTCGTCGATTAGGAATCCTTCGTCGATTAGGAATCCTTCGTCGATTAGGAATCCTTCGTCGATTAGGAATCCTTCGTCGATTAGGAATCCTTCGTCGATTAGGAATCCTTCGTCGATTAGGAATCCTTCGTCGATTAGGAATCCTTCGTCGATTAGGAATCCTTCGTCGATTAGGAATCCTTCGTCGATTAGGAATCCTTCGTCGATTAGGAATCCTTCGTCGATTAGGAATCCTTCGTCGATTAGGAATCCTTCGTCGATTAGGAATCCTTCGTCGATTAGGAATCCTTCGTCGATTAGGAATCCTTCGTTGATTAGGAATCCTTCGTCGATTAGGAATCCTTCGTCGATTAGGAATCCTTCGTCGTGTAAGCACTTTCCTACTTCAACTAGGAAACCTTGTTCAAGTAGGAATCATCATCTTCAAGTCTTCAAATGCATCTTCTTGCATCCGTTGGCCTTAAAATCTGAAAACACAAAAAACTAGCTTAAAAGACTACTTTAACTAAGAAAACACCATGGAAATGCATAAGAACTAGCTAACTAAGGCGCATAAATATGCTCCTATCACCGAACTAATGATTCTAAAGTGGTTGCAGATTTTATTATAACTAACATATTTGCAAGGTTTGGCATGCCAAGAGTGATCATTAGTGATGGAGGATCTCACTTTCCAACCGGACCATTGAGGCGTTGATGAGGAAGTACAATGTCAACCATAAGGTTTCTACACCTTACCATCCTTAAACGAATGGCCAAGCCGAGGTTTCTAACCGAGAGATCAAACAAATCTTAAAGAAAACCGTGGGGCCTACAAGGAAGGATTGGAGCTTACGTTTGAACGATGTGTTGTGGGCCTATCATACGGCTTACAAAACACCCCTTGGCATGTCCCCATTTCGGCTAATATATGGTAAACCATGTCACCTCCCGGTGGAACTAGAGCACAAGGCACATTGGGCCGTGAAAACATTCAATTTGGAGTTAGATGCGGCTGGAGTGCATAGGAAGCTTCAATTGAATGAGCTTGAGGAAATAAGGAATGAAGCATATGAGAATGCCCGGATTTACAAAGGCTTTCCATGACAAGATGATTCGTGGCAAATCATTCTCCGTTGGGCAGAGAGTGTTGCTATTCAATTCGTGCCTTCGTTTATTTCCTAGTAAGTTACGTTCCAAGTGGGTTGGCCCATTTGTTATTACTAATGTTTTTGTTCATGGTACAGTACAAATCCAAAGCTTGAAAACCGGACAAGAGTTCAAGGTGAATGGGCACCGCTTGAAGCCATACTATGATAACTTTGAGGAGCATGTCGTCGATGTGATAGGAGCATATTTATGTGACTTAGTTAGCTTGTTCTTGTGCATTTATGTTGTTTTTCTTTAGTTATTTTAGTGTTTAAAGTCATTTTCGTGCAATTTCAGGTTTTAGAGACAAAGAATGCAAAGAAGTGCAAAATGGAGCATTTTAGAGCAAAATTGAGCTGGAATGGAGTGTATGCTTTTGGAGCACAAGGAATGGATGAGTTTGAAGGTCAAAGGAGCTTAAGAAATGAAGAAATGAAAGTGAAGAACAAAGAATTCAGAATTGGAAACCAAAGTTTCTAAAGTTGGAAGTTTCTATGCTTGGAGGTTTCCATTTTTGAGAGTTTCTATTCTTGGCTTTGGGCTTTTAGATGACCTATCCTTACCCTCTTCGACTTAGGCCGCACCTTCCTAGCCCAATCCCTCTTGGATTCTGACTTGTTAGGCCCTTTCCTTGTGGATTTGGGCCAAAACCCTAATTCCTTGTGGATTTTCACCCTTTGCCGCACCTAAACCCTAGCCCATTGCCTAACCTAATTTCTCTAGGGTTTGTGGTGCCTATATATATGTGTTTTCATTCTATGCCGCACACCCCACCTGCCATATTCATTCTACACACCAGAAAACCTAGTTCTACAACCTGCCGCACCCCTCGACCATTCTTGCGAGCTCTCCACCACCTTCCACCCATCAAACACTCATCCACACTCATCCTACACCCCTTGTCGTGCCTCTACACCCCCCAAATTCCATTCTACATCATCAAATCAACCCAGGAAGTGTCACAACCCAATCTGCCACAAGCAAGGAAAGGGGACAGATTCACTACAATTGTTTGGCTCTTCATTCTGAGTTGTTGAACGATTTTAGGTGTTTTCTATCTTATATTTCAATGTCTAATTCATGTAATCTTTGTTTTGCTTTAAGTATGATTGGCTAAATTCGTTTTGGCTAAGGGTGGATTCAAAACCATGATTATATATGTGAAATAAGTTGATTACTTCCAGTTATCGTTGCATAAGTCGTGAATTCAATTTGATTAACCGTTTGATTTAGAACTTATTCTTGTATGTTGATTGAGAGTGCACGCTTAATTTGCATGCTTGAATTTGATGCTAGGATATAAGTTTGTTTCACCTAATCGTTATGAATTTATATTCGCAAGTAGTGAAGGTCTCTAGTCACGATCATGTTAAGTAGATTCCTGGCAAGAGTATCATGCTTTTGATAGTTACGAATGCCTTGTTCATGCTTATGATTTCCAAAGAACGTAATGATTCTAACTTGTGCCTTTATCATGCTGTTCATATAGAGAACTTGTTAGGAATAATTTGTTTGCGATGCATATTCATCCAATTCAATGATTCTAGGGAAATCTGAAGGTTAATTTAAGCAGACCTAATTTACTTGGAGTGTCGAGGTTCATAACTTATTAAATTGATAACTGGAAATTGATTTAGGTTGCATATATTTCATGTGTGGAGAAGAACCCCTTAGCTATTTCATCATCCATTGATTCATCACAATTTTGTCTTACAATCTGTTTTCTTTACAATCTGCCCATTTAATTTATTTTCGTCCAAATCAAATCCCCATTTATTTTGAAGTCCTAGATTAGTTAGAAAGTGTGTTGGTTTATGTTTTTAAGTGTTTTGGTACAAGTTAAAACCCAAATTCGTCCAATTTGGTGCTTTGTGTTCAAAACTGCCCAGAAAGTGTTTTTAAGGCAGTTTTGAGTCTTTTGGTTGATGTTTTGAGTTTTTGGTTTGTTTTAGTATTTTAAACGTTAGTTTTGCATTCTTTGAGTACAATCTAGTGTATTAAATTTTGTTTTTACGTTTCTAATTCAGTTTTCAAGTGATAAGCAATCCCTCCTAACCCCCGGTCTAGAACGATCCCTACTTATTCATACTACAATTGTCAACAAGAGGGTTTAATTTGTGTGTTTAGTTATTTTACACATCA
>VIEB01001544.1:63036-82292 GCA_006547085.1 Malus baccata | reverse complement strand
TTAGAGAAGTTCTTTCCGACATCACGAGTCATTCTTCTTCGCAAGAAGATTAGTGGAATTCAGCAAAGCCCAGGTGAATCTTTTCCAACTTATTATGAACGATTTAAATCACTTGTTGCTTTTTGTCCACAGCATCAGATGAAGGAGGAGCTACTTCTTCAATACTTTTATGAAGGTCTTTTACCACTTGAACGGCAAATGTTGGATACATCCGCGGGAGGAGCTCTAGTGGACAAGACACCTAGGGATGCCAAAACTCTCATTGTGAATCGAGCACTCAATGCACAACAATTTGAGGGTGTTGGGCAAAGAGACACCCCACGGCCACATCATGTAAATGAGGTAAGTTCTATTTCTGAGTTACAATCCCAAATGGCTAACCTTACGTCTATGTTATCGCAGTTGGTTGAAGGCCCCAAAACGCAAGGAACTACAATATGTGGTGTATGCTCCATTCAAGGACACCAATCTGATCAATGCCCTCAATTAATTGAGAATTGAGGGTGGGAATCGGCCAATGCTGTGGGTTATGGAAATCAAAACCAACCAAAGGGTGATCCTTTCTCCAATACATACAATCAAGGATGGCGTGACCACCCCAATTTCAGATGGAGAGATGCACCACAATATGGCCAAGAAAATGGATTCCGACAACCTCCGGGTTTCTTTCCAAGGCCAATGGCACCATAACCACCTCCTCAAGCACAGTCATCCCAAACCAACCCAGGAACGTCTATGAATGATGATAAAACATATCAATTACTAACCACAATGGCGCAGGGAATGCAAAACCAAGCAAAGGAGGTTAATGAGCTAAAGAAGCAAATGTGCCAAATGGCCGAATTTTTGGGACAATTCCGTGAAAATGGTAAGTTACCAAGCACTACGGTGGTCAATCCCAAGGGTGGTTTCGAATCTGCAAAGGCTATCACACTACGAACTGGAAAAGAAGTGAAAAACAAAGAAGATGAGAAGATACAAATCGAAGAAGAGGAGCACACCTACCCCACGGCAAGGGTAGCATCACCCATGCCGCAGCCATCTAAGACATCCCATCCGTCCACCTCAAGTAAGTGTGTCCCAAATGTTGTGATTTCGAACACTAATTTGCCCAATGTTCCTTTTCCTCGCAGATTTGCACAATCGAAGAAGGAAGAAAGCGAAAAGGACATTTTGGATTCCTTTCGAAAAGTCCAAGTAAGCATTCCTTTACTTGATGCTATTAAGCAAGTGCCCAGGTACGCAAAGTTTTTAAAAGAGTTATGCACAACTAGGAAGAGAATTTCAAACAAAGACGTTGTGAAAGTAAGTGAAAATGTTTCTATTAATGTTATGCCATATTCCATTTATGCATCAATGAACCTTGGTGAGTTAAAACAAGATGGCGTTATAATTCAATTGGCCGATAGTTCTAACGCTTATCCCAAGGGAGTCCTTGAGGATGTTTTAGTGCAAGTCAATCATCTTATCTTTCTTGCAGATTTTTATGTCTTTGAAATGGAGGATTCGAGCCATGCCCCATCATTGCCAATCTTGCTAGGCCGACCATTCATGAAAACAGCGAGAACAAAGATAGACGTGTTTATGGGAACACTAACCATGGAGTTTGATGGAGACATATTCGTTTTAATCTTTCTGAAACCATTAAATATCCAATGGAGGACCATTCTTGTTTCGCTATTGACATTGTTGATTCTTTGGCACAGGTACACTTGTATCGAATGAATGACGATGCACTTGAAATAGCCTTTGTGCACGACATAGGAGCAAGAAACAAGTGTGGGGGAATCCATGCAACCCACGGTATGGAATTTGACCCTATGGCCGTGCCTCCTTGTGGTGAAGTGGTTGAAATGGTCGCGGCCCTCGAGTCATTGCCCTCACAATCAGGTAAGTCTCCACTCTCAATTCTAGATTCGGTTTTGGCTAACAAGTTACTTCCATCCATTATACAGCCACCTACACTTGAGTTGAAGCCATTACCTAGTCACTTGAAGTATGTTTTCTTGGGAGAAGATCAAACACTACCCGTCATCATATCTAGCTCACTCACAGCCTAAGAAGAAGACAAGTTGATAAGGGTGTTAAAGGAGCACAAATCTGCCATTGTATGGACCTTGGCGGATATCAAAGGCATTAGTCCCACCACGTGCATGCATCGCATCCTTTTGGAGGAGGGAGCCAAGCCATCTCGGGAGGCTCAACGTCGCCTTAATCCACCTATGTTGGAAGTAGTCAAAAAGGAGGTTATAAAATTGCTTGATTGTGGTGTTATATATCCTATTTCTGATAGTCGTTGGGTGTCACCTGTGCAGGTTGTTCCAAAGAAGTCCGGAGTCACGGTGGTGAAGAATGAAGAACAAGAGCTTATACCCACTCGTGTTGTGATCGGTTGGCGTGTTTGTATTGATTACAGGAAGTTAAATGCCATGACAAAGAAGGATCACTTTCCATTGACATTCTTGGACCAAATGTTAGAAAGGCTAGCCGGTTATAAATTTTATTGTTTTCTTGATGGATATTCCGGATATAACCAAATTGTGATAGCTCCGGAGGACCAAGAAAAGACAACCTTCACGTGCCCCTTTGGCACCTTTGCATATAGGCGCATGCCATTTGGTTTGTGCAATGCCCCTGCGACATTTCAACGATGCATGGTAAGTATATTTTCTGATTTTATGGAGAAGATTATTGAGATATTCATGGATGATTTTAGCGTGTTTGGTAATTCCTTCGATCATTGCTTGAATAATCTGACCTTAATTTTGAAACGTTGTGTTGAAACAAATCTTGTGCTTAATTGGGAAAAATGTCACTTCATGGTTAAGCAAGGTATTGTTCTAGGACATATTATTTCTGAAAAAGGCATTGAAGTGGATAAATCTAAGGTAGACCTTGTTCGTCACTTACCCTCTCCAACTTCGGTTGGAGAGGTTCGTTCGTTTCTTGGTCACACAGGTTTTTATAGGCGTTTCATAAAGGATTTCTCCAAGATTGCACAGCCACTATGCCGATTGCTTCAAAAAGACGTGGCTTTCGAGTTTGATGATGCATGCTCCACGTCATTCAAGCACTTAAAGGAAGCTCTCACTTCGGCTCCCATTATCACACCTCCAGATTGGAGCCTTGCATTCCAGTTGATGTGCTATGCTTCGAACTATGCGACTGGTGCTGTTTTGGGGCAGCGAAAGAACAAACAACCTCATGTTATTTATTATGCATCTAGGACACTAAATGATGCTCAATTAAATTACTCAACCACTAAAAAAGAATTACTTGCTGTGGTATTTGCATTAGATAAGTTTCGATCATACTTACTTGGTACTAAAGTTATTATTTTTACTGATCATGCAGCTCTCAAGTATTTGCTCACGAAAAATGAGGCCAAGCCTAGACTAATTCGTTGGATGTTGCTTCTATAAGAGTTTGACATTGAGATTCGGGATAAGAAGGGCGTGGAGAATGTGGTGGCTGACCACCTAAGTCGAATGGTGCATGAGAAAGCATCGCCAATTTCTAAAACCTTCCCCGATGAGCAACTAATGTCTATCCAGGTAAGTGAGCCTTGGTATGCAGATTTAGTGAACTTTTTGGTGTCTAAACATATCCCTAGCACACTTAATAGGAATCAACGTGATAAGCTTAAAAAGGATGCTAGGTTTTATGTTTGGGATGATCCATACCTTTGGAAATTTTGTCCCGATCAGATTGTACGTCGTTGTCTGAATGAATCTGAGTTTCAATCTATTTTAACATTCTGTCATTCATATGCATGTGAGGGACATTTTGGCACCCAACGCACTGCCCTTAAAGTCTTAGAATATGGGTTTTATTGGCCAACCATTTTTAGGGATGCTAGGACATTTTGCCTTACATGTGATCGTTGTCAACGAATGGGTAATATAAGTGTTAAGGATCAAATGCCACAAAACCCTATACTTTCTGTTGAAATATTTGATGTGTGGGGAATTGATTTTATGGGTCCTTTTCCTTCCTCGCATGGTTTTCTCTATATCTTGTTGGTGGTGGATTATGTTTCCAAATGGGTGGAAGCAAAAGCCACCCGGACTAACGATTCCAAAGTGGTTGCATATTTTGTGAAGTCTAACATTTTTGCTAGGTTTGGAACCATTTCGACACCCTCTCATCCTCAAACAAGCGGGCAAGCCGAGGTGTCGAATCGGGAGATAAAACAGATTCTTGAGAAGATAGTTGGGCCAACAAGAAAATATTGGAGCTTGAGGTTAGAAGATGCATTGTGGGCTTATAGGACCGCCTACAAAACACCCATAGGAATGTCCCCCTTTCGGCTTGTGTATGGTAAACCATGTTACTTACCTGTGGAGTTTGAGCACAAGGCTCATTGGACCGTGAGGAAGTTCAACATGGATGTAGATGAGGCGGGACTTCATCGTAAGCTACAATTGAATGAACTTGAGGAAATACGGAATGAAACTTACGAGAATGCTCTCCTTTACAAGGAAAAGACGAAGGCCTTTCATGACAAGATGATTCGCACCAAGTCTTTCGCAGTTGGACAAAAAGTGTTGTTGTTTAATTCTCGTCTTCGTCTATTTCTGGGTAAGTTACGTTCATGTTGGATTGGACCCTTTGTTATTACTAATGTTTTTCCTCATGGTGCAGTCCAAGTTCGTAGTTTCAAAACAGGTCAAGAGTTCAAGGTGAATGGGCATTGCTTGAAGCCTTACTACGAGAGCTTTGTAGAACATGATGTGGAGGAGACAACCCACTATGTCGTGGGTTCCCATGAAGGTTGATCAATGTGGCATCGTCCGGCTGCACGACGTTAAAGAAAGCGCTACTTGGGAGGCAACTCATGCATTCGACAAAGGAAGACCTAACACTCCAATTCCAGATTTACGTTCCTAAACCCTTCTCTTTGTTGTTATTTCGTTTCTGCTATTTAGATTGTTTAGTTGCTGTTTTCTTTGCTTGTTGGTTTTTTGCGTTAGTTTATGCTTGATACATTGAGGACAATGTTTGATTTAAGTGTGGGGGGGGGGTAACCAAAGTGTTTTGATACAAATTCGTAGGGTTTTATCACCCATAATTTCAAATGTTGTTCCTTGCTGTTTTTAGGTGTTTTTAGGCAGTTTTGGTGTGTTTTAGTATATGTTGTTCTAAAAATCCGAAAATCATATAAAAATTTGAGAAAAAGTGTTTTGAAAAGCCTAAAAAGAGTGTTTTGAGTCGTTTTTGTGTGTTGTGTCTTAGGGTACCTTCCAACACAAGGATGAGGATTCGGTTTGTAATTGCATGGCTGTTAAAGAGAATGATTAACATGGATGAAAGTTTATTTACTCTTTGTTTATGCTTGGTTGTGGTTATAACTTATGAATTCACATGTAATCATAAAGAAAACAAATTAGTTTGTGTAACATGCTTGAAGGAAGGAACTCAAACAAACGCTACAACCTTGTGAGACTTGAGCCCAAACGTTTATTTGGAGAGTTAAAATCTGTGCATTGTTGTTTTCTAAAGTCGTTGCATGATCTCACTATTATTTGCTTGGTTATTACTTAGAAGGCGTTTCATCATTTAGTTCCAAATGCTAGAACTCATGCCAATTTCATTCAAAACATGTTATTGAATTGCGTAACACATATTCAAGATGAAGTTAGTAGTTACCACCATAGCCAAAAAGCCTTCATTCCATGCATTTGTTTTTGTAGGTTTAACCCCGTTGAGCCCTGTTTAGCCTATGTTGTTTGTTAACCCACATTATCCTCACCTAGCCTAGTTTAGGACCATCCATACCCTTGTACTTAAAGCATAGTTAAGCATGATTCAAATTGAATTCCTTTTGATTAATGTTTGGCAGAAAAGAAATGTGGGGGAAGTGTGAATTAGTGTGCCATAGGCATGGCATTGAAATAAAAGAAAAAAAAAACAAAAAAGAGAAAAGTG
This sequence comes from Malus baccata, assembly GCA_006547085.1. Taxonomy (NCBI): domain Eukaryota; kingdom Viridiplantae; phylum Streptophyta; class Magnoliopsida; order Rosales; family Rosaceae; genus Malus; species Malus baccata. The sequence goes on along the minus strand of VIEB01001544.1, from coordinate 76,364 downwards.
GTGAAAAGAATGAAGAAAAGTTGAAAAAAAAAAAGATGTGAAAAAGAGTTCTAAGATGTGTTTGTTGAAGAAAGGGTCCAAAACATTGAATTCGGTCCAAAACATGTTACTACATTCAAAACATCGTTTTAAATGGTTAAATGTGAACTAGTAAGTTGTGACTATGATTAAGTATGTGCTTAAGTGTGAAGATGACAAAAATCTTTGGGAGTGATGATTTTTTAACATGTCATGTGCATTGGAAATCCCTGAGGCAATTGTTGGAAGGTTTAGATTGTGTTTTTGTTTTGTGTTGTTTCTTTGTTTTGCTCGAGGACTAGCAAAAGCTAAGTGTGGGGGAATTTGATAGGAGCATATTTATGCGACTTAGTTGGCTTGTTCTTGTGCATTTATGTTGTTTTTCTTTAGTTATTTTAGTGTTTAAAGTCATTTTCGTGCAATTTCAGGTTTTAGAGACAAAGTATGCAAAGAAGTGCAAAATGGAGCATTTTATAACAAAATTGAGCTGGAATGGAGTGTATGCTTATGGAGCACAAGGAATGGACGAGTTTGAAGGTCAAAGGAGCTTAAGAAATGAAGAAATGAAAGTGAAGAACAAAGAATTCAGAATTGGAAACCAAAGTTTCTAAAGTTGGAAGTTTCTATGCTTGGAGGTTTCCATTTTTGAGAGTTTCTATTCTTGGCTTTGGGCTTTTAGATGACCTATCCTTACCGTCTTAGACTTAGGCCGCACCTTCCTAGCCCAATCCCTCTTGGGTTCTGACTTGTTAGGCCATTTCCTTGTGGATTTGGGTTATACGAATCCCTTTCTAAAACTAAGTGGGCCAAAACCCTAATTCCTTGTGGATTTTCACCCTTTGCCGCACCTAAACCCTAGCCCATTGCCTAACCTAATTTCTCTAGGGTTTGTGGTGCCTATATATATGTGTTTTCATCCTATGCCGCACACACCACCTGCCATATTCATTCTACACACCAGAAAACCTAGTTCTACAACCTGCCGCACCCCTCCACCATTCTTGCGGAGCTCTCCACCACCTTCCACCCATCAAACACTCGTCCACACTCACCCTACACCCCTTGCCGTGCCTCTACATCCCCCAAAATCCATTCTACATCATCAAAACAACCCAGAAATCATCACCATCCAATCTGCCGCAAGCAAGGAAAGGGGACAGATTCACTACAATTGTTTGGCTCTTCATTCTGAGTTGTTGAACGATTTTAGGTGTTTTCTATCTTATATTTCAATGTCTAATTCATGTAATCTTTGTTTTGCTTTAAGTATGATTGGCTAAATTCGTTTTGGCTAAGGGTGGATTCAAAACCATGATTATATATGTGAAATAAGTTGATTACTTCCAGTTATCGTTGCATAAGTCGTGAATACAATTTGCTTAACCGTTTGATTTAGAACTTATTCTTGTATGTTGATTGAGAGTGCACGCTTAATTTGCATGCTTGAATTTGATGCTAGGATATAAGTTTGTTTCACCTAATCGTTATGAATTTATATTCGCAAGTAGTGAAGGTCGCTAGTCACGATCATGTTAAGTAGATTCCTGGCAAGAGTATCATGCTTTTCATAGTTACGAATGCCTTGTTGATGCTTATGATTTCCAAAGAACGTAATGATTCTAACTTTTGTCTTTATCATGTTGTTCATATAGAGAACTTGTTAGGAATAATTTGTTTGCGATGCATATTCATCCAATTCAATGATTCTAGGGAAATCTGAATGTTAATTTAAGCGGACCTAATTAACTTGGAGTGTCGAGGTTCATAACTTATTAAATTAATAACTGGAAATTGATTTAGGTTGCATATATTTAATGTGTGGAGAAGAACCCCTTAGCTATTTCATCATCCATTGATTCATCACAATTTTGTCTTACAATCTGTTTTCTTTACAATCTGCCCATTTAATTTATTTTCGTCCAAATCAAATCCCCATTTATTTTGAAGTCCTAGATTAGTTAGAAAGTGTGTTGGTTTATGTTTTTAAGTGTTTTGGTACAAGTTAAAACCCAAATTCGTCCAATTTGGTGCTTTGTGTTCAAAACTGCCCAGAAAGTGTTTTTAAGGCAGTTTTGAGTCTTTTGGTTGATGTTTTGAGTTTTTGGTTTGTTTTAGTATTTTAAACGTTAGTTTTGCATTCTTTGAGTATAATCTAGTGTTTTAAACTTTGTTTTTACGTTTTGTAATTCAGTTTTCAAGTGATAAGCACCCCTAGTTAATCCCCGGTTAGAACAATCCCTACTTACATCATTACTACAATTGCCACAAATAGGGTTTAATTTGTGTCTTAACATAATTTTCACATCAGGATGATATCACCCTGCATGCCGTGGGCCCTAATGAGGAGTGAATGAGGTTTTCGTCCGGCTGTACGACGTTAAAGCAAGCGCTACTTGGGAGGCAACCCATGCATTCAACACAGGAAGACCTAGAGAGCACTCCAATTCCAGATTTGCGTTCCTAAACCCTTCTCTTTGTTGATATTTCGTTTCTGCCATGTTAGATTGTTTAGTTGCTGTTTTCTTTGTTTGTTGGTTATTTGTGTTAGTTATGCTTGAAACATTGAGGACAATGTTTGATTTAAGTGTTGGGGGGGGGGGGAAACCAAAGTGTTTTGATACAAATTCGTAGGGTTTTGTTACCCATAAATTCAAATGTTGTTCCTTGCTGTTTTTAGGTGTTTTTAGGCTGTTTTGATGCATTTTAGTGTGTGTTACATAAAAATCCGAAAATCCCATAAAAATTTGAAAAAAAATGTTTTGAAAAACCCAAAAAGAGTCATTTTAAAGTTGTTTTTGTGTGTTTGTTTGTGTCTTAGGGTACCTTCCAACACAATGATGAGGATTTGGTTTTTAATTGCATGACTGTTAAAGAGAGTTATACACATGGATGAAAGTTTGATTTACTCTTTGGTTTATGCTTGGTTGTGGTTATAACTTATGAATTCACATGTAATCATAAAGAAAAAAAATTAGTTTTTGTAACATGCTTGAAGGAAGGAACTCAAACAAACGCTACAACCTTGTGAGACTTGAGCCTAAACGTTTATTTAGAGAGTTAAAATCTGGGCATTTTTGTTTTCTAAAGTCGTTGCATGATCTCATTATTCTTTGCTTGGTTACTACTAAGAAGGCGTTTCATCATTTAGTTCCAAATGCTAGAACTCATGCCAATTTCATTCGAAACATGTTATTGAATTGCATAACACATATTCAAGATGAAGTTAGTAGTTACCACCATAGCAAAAAAGCCGTCATTCCATGCATGTGTTTTTGTAGGTTTAGCCCCGTTGAGCCTTGTTTAGCCTATGTTGTTTGTTAACCCACATTATCCTTACCTAGCCTAGATTAGGATTATCCATACCCTTGTTCTTAAAGCGTAGTTAAGCATGACACAAGATGAATTCCTTTTGATCAGGGTATTGCAGAAAAATAAGTGTGGGGGAAGGAAATTTTGTGTGCCAAAAGAAGTAGAAGGGCACGGGTTAGAAAAAAAACAAAAGAAAGAAAAAAAAAAAGAGAGCAAAATTCGTAGAAAAAGTAAAAATGAAGAAAAGTGTGTAAAAAGAATAGAAAAAGAGTTGAAAATAAGTGAGAATGTACTCACATGTGTTGGTTGTTAAAGAAAGGGTCCAAAAAGCTTGAATTTGACCCTAAGTGTTGTATGAATCTTCCCTTGTGTTTAAAAGTTGATTTCTGCACTCTAAAATGAATTTTAAGTGTCAATTTCATTGCTTTGCTTACTATTGTTTTAAGAACATTTGTTTATCCTTTACCCTTCTTTGTTAGCCAATACCCCAAGCCCCGTTACAACCCTTGACTTTAATCTTGACTGTTATGTGTTTCAATTTGTGGAGTTTGAAATTGGTATGAGCATATGGTGTCACTGGTTCTCGCATCTAAGTAATATCATTCCATTCATGAGATCATATTGATAAACATGCTTATTAATTCCGAAAAGTGTTTTCTTTGTTATACATATATGTGAGCATTCGTTTTCATATTTACATCAATCTTCTCACATATAACTAGTATAGGGTGTGTAGTCATAAAATCTGTGTGAAAATTGAGAGCATATCTAGTAAGGAATTGAGCAAATTCTCTAAGGCATGTTACTACATTCAAAATCGTGTTTAATTGGTTAAATGTGAACTAGTACGTGGTGACTATGATTAAGTATGTGCTTAAGTGTGAAGATGACTAAAATCTGTGGAAATGATGATTTTTAATATGTCATGTGCATTGGAAATCTCTGAGGCGAACGCTGGAAGGTTTAGGTTATGTTTTGATTACTTTGTTTCGTTTTGTTTTTCTTTGTTTCTTTGTTTTGCTCGAGGACTAGCAAAAGCTAAGTGTGGGGGAATTTGATAGGAGCATATTTATGCGACTTAGTGAGCTTGTTCTTATGCGTTTTCATATCATTTTCTTAGTTTAAAGCAGTCTTTTAAGCTATTTTCATGTGTTTTCAGGTTTTAAGGGCAAAGCATATAAAAAGATGCATTTTGGAGCAAAATGGAGCTTGGAATGAATGTCACATATTTGGAGCCAAAGGTTTGGACGAATTTGAAGACTTAAAGATGATGATTCCTACTTGAACAAGGTTTCCTAGTTGAAGTATGAAAGGGCTTAAATGAAGGATTCCTAATCAATGGATGAGTCCTAGTTGAAGATGGATTCCTAGAAGAATGAAGATTCCTACTCAAGCAAGGTTTCCTACTTGAAGAAGGAAAGTTAAAGTCAAAGAATCAGCTCAAGTGAAGAAATCTTATCCAAAACATCATCCATAACCTTATCTTAGCTTATCTTATCCAAACAAACTTTATCCTATCCTATCTTATCCTAATCCTAATCCATCTATATTTCAGCTGCAAGGGAGGGTTCCTAACTATATTAGGATGCTTAAAATCAGATTTCTAGAAGCCCTATCCCTTCACACATTAGGTGCCGCACCTATCCCCTTTCTAGAACTTGTTTTCCTTGCCTTGCAAGGCATTCTAGAAGCCCTATCCATATCATCTAAACCTGCCGCACCTTTGTGGACCTTTTCCCTTGTGGATTCTGATTTCTAAGCCTATTTCCTTGTGGATTTGGGTTATTCAAGTCCATATCTGATTTGCTAGGGTTTTTGGGGCCTATATATAAATCACCACTCACCACAATTCACAATTCACATCAGAAATTCATCCTTGTTCCTTGCCGCACCCATTCATCACCAAAGTCCATAATTCCTGACCTTAGTCCTTGAGCTGTGGCAAAGAGGAGGAGGAGGAACCTTGGAACATGCATGCCATTCAAGTCCGAGTTGCTGGAAGTTTTAGGTGTTTCCTTTCCTTTGATTTCAATGTTTAAATTCTATACTCTTTGTTTCGTACGTATGAGGAACTAAACCCCCCTTTGTTAGGGGGGGATTCGAAACCATGATTATGCTTGCTATATGATTTGATTACTTCTAATTGCGTTTCATAAGTTGTGGATTCAATTTACTTATCTATATGACTTAAAACTGATTTGTGTATGTTGGTTGAGGGTCGACACTTAATTTGCATGCATGAATTTGATGCTAGGATATAAGGAAATTTCACCTAATCGTTATGGACTTATATTCACAAGTAGTAAAAGTTGCTGATCACAATTGTGTTACGTGAATTCTTGGATTAAGTTTCATGCGCTTTCATAGTTACGAGTGCCTCGTCAATACTTATGATTTCCATTGAACGGAATGATCTTTGATTGGATCTCTATTATGTGCTTTCATGTAGGGAACTTTGGAGGAATAATTTGGTTGCGATGCGCTTTTTCCATCCAATTCATTGACATAAGGGAAATCTGAAAGTTAATTTAAGCGGACCTAATTAACTTGGAGTGTTGAGGATTCATGGTTTATTGAATTGCAATTAGAAATCGTTTTGTATGCAAGTATAACATGTGTGGAGAAGAACCCCTTAGCTAGCATTCCATCCATTCAATTCAATCAAATTCGTTTTAAAATCTGTTCTAGTTTACAAAGTTTTGTTTTGTTTTTAAATTCGTCCAAAATCAATCCCCCTTTACTTTGTTGAGTCAAATTAGTTAGAAATCAATTTAGTTTGTGTTTTTAAGTGTCTTGAGTCAAGTTAAAACCAATTTTCGTCCAAATTTGTGTTTGTGTTCAAAACTGCCCAGATTGTGGTTTTAAGGCAGTTTTGAGTCTTTAGGTTTGTTTTAGTGTTTTAGAGTTTAGTTTTGCATTCTTTGAGTCTAGTTTAGTGTTTTAAACTTGTTTTTACGTATTGGAGTCAGTTTCAAAGTGATTTAGCAATCCCTCCTAATCCCCGGCCTAGAACGATCCCTACTTACATACTTTGCTACAATTGATAAAAAGAGGGTTTAATTTGAGTGCTAGTTAATATCATATCACTATGGCACACTAACTCACATGAGAAACACTTCCCCCACACTTGTTTTATGCCACACATTAATCAAAAGGAATTCCATTTGAATCATGCTTTACTATGCTTTAAGAACAAGGGTATGGATGGTCCTAATCTAGGCTAGGTGAGGATAACGTGGGTTAACAAAGAATGTAGGCTAACGAATGCTCAAAAGGGTTAAACTTAAACATAAAATGAAGTAGGGCACACGGCATTTTGGCTAAGGTGGTGGTAACTACACAACTTCATCTTGAATATGTGTTATGCAAATCAATAGCATGCTTTGAATGACATGGGCATGAGTTCTAGCATTTGGAACTAAATGATGAAACACCTTCTAAGTAGTAACCAAGCAAGGAATAATGAGATCATGCAACGACTTAGAAAGCAATAATGCACAGATTGTAACTCTCCAATTAAACGTTTAGGCTCAAGTCTCACAAGGTTGTAGCGTTAATTTGCGTTCCTTCCTTCAAGCATGTTACAAAAACTGATTTTTCCTTTATGATTGCATGTGAATTCATAAGCTATAACCACAACCAAGCATAAACAAAGAGTAAATCAAACTTTCATCCATGTTTATAACTCTTTTTAACAGTCATGCAATTAAAAACCAAATCCTCATCATTGTGTTGGAAGGTACCCTAAGACACAAATAAACATACAAAAACAACTCTTTTTGAGTTTTTCAAAACAATTTTTCAAATTTTTATGAGATTTTCGGATTTTTATGTCAAAACATAATAAAACACTCCAAAACAGCTTAAAAACACTTAAAACAGCAAGGAACGACACTAGAAGTAATGGGTGATAAACTCCTACGAATTTCATGCAAAACAATGGTTACCCCCCCCCCACACTTAAATCAAACATTGCCCTCAATGTTTCAAGCATAAACTCACACAAAAACAAGAAAATAAACAAACAACGAATAAACATGACAAGTATGGCAAAGTAAAAATTAGACAAAGTAGAGTTTAAGAACGCAAATCTGGTTTTCGAGATAGATGATCTTGTTATCTTTCCACAGCTTTGATCTCGAACTGATTTGGAATTCTGAGCGAGGAATATGAGAGTGCCTTGATTTCAAATTAGATTCCTTCTGCTGGGTTGATTTGATTATGCAGTCTGCATTCTTCTCTGCTTGTTTCTTCTGTACGCCGGGCAGGCACAAGGTAGAGGTGTTGGTCTGTTTCTTTCTTCAATCTTTCCAAGTGCCCACCTATTGCTTTCTTCAATCTTTCCAAGTGCCCACCTCTTGCTTTGGCTTGATTTTCTTGCCCCTGAGACAAGTTGTTGGGGTTGTTGGGCCTCCCTCCACTTGAAGTTTGGATGGTCTCTCCAACCTGGATTATATGTGTTTGAATATGGATCGTTCCTCGGTTGGTTTTGGCCTTGAAATCCAATTGCGTTAGCGCTCTCCCATCCACCATTCTCAATGAGTTGAGGGCACTTTTTCGAGGCATGTCCTTGGATAGAACATACGCCACACACCATTGGTCCTTGCATCCTCATTCCTTCGGCCATCTGAGACACAATAGAAGTAAGATTAGCTAATTGTGAATGAATATCGGGTGTGGAACTTACCTCATGTACTTGCTGCCGTGGAGGTCCTCTTTGGCCAACACCCTCGTATTGTTGAGCGTTAAACGCTCGATTAGCAATCAAGATCTTGGCAGTCATGGGTGTTTCGTCCACCAATGCTCCACCCGCCGAGGCATCGAGCATTTGACGTTCAATTGGTAGGAGCCCCTCGTAAAAGTATTGTAGAAGTAACTCCTCATTCATCTGATGTTGTGGACAAGAAGCAACAAGTGATTTAAAACGTTCATAATAAGTAGGAAAAGACTCACCTTCATCTTGCTGAATTCCACTTATCCTTTTACGTAGAAGAATGATTCGAGAAGTTGGGAAAAACTTCTCCAAAAACGCCCTCTTCATACTTTCCCAAGACGTGACTGTTCCGGGAGCTAACTCGTATAACCAATCCTTGGCTTTATCCATTAAAGAGAATGGAAAAGCCTTCATCTTCAAAATACTTCCGTCGACGTTAACTGGAGTCATGCTTTAACACACCATTTCAAATTCTTTCAAATGCTTGTTCGGATCCTCCATGGACAGCCCATGGTATTTTGGAATGTGGTGGAGCAAACTTGACTTTAACTCGAACTCTTCGGTCTTACCTTGCGCAACCGTGGGATATTGGACACACAAAGGTGCGGCATTATCTAATCCCGAAGCGGAGAGCTCCTTGAGTGTTCGGTTGTCCATGGCCATGCTTTGAACTTCTTCACCCACTTGTGCCGTGGGATCTCATCCTCTTCAAGTGGATGTTCTTTAAACTCAGGTTCAGGAATAGGTGGGTTACGATCTTGCTGATTCCTATTCCTTCTCAAAATCCAAGATATGCTCACGAATCGGATGAGAACTTCGAGTCATAAACTAGTACCTAAATCAAGAGAACAACAAGGTCAGTAACTAGTAAAAACACACGAAAATAAATAAAAAGAAATAACAAGGGATTAGCAAATTTACTAATCCCCGGCAACGGCGCCAAAAATTTGATGCGAAAATTAACTTAACACATAAATTAAACCCTCTTTTTATCAAATGTAGTAAAGTATGTAAGTAGGGATCGTTCTGAACCGGGGATTAGGAGGGATTTCTAAACACTTGATAAACACACACACAAACTCACGGATAAACATAAAAGAAAATACAAAAGACACGACACAAACAAGGGATTAGCAAGTTTGCTAATCCCCGGCAACGGCGCCAAAATTTGATGTGAAAATTACTTGACACACAAATTAAACCCTATTGATGACAATTGTAGCAAAGATGGAAGTAGGGATCGTTCTAAACCGGGGATACTAGGGCTGCTAATCTACTCAAATTAAACTCTAAAACACTAAACTAGACTTAAAAACACAAGAATAGACTCTATAGACTCTAAACTGACCTAAGACACTCAAATCTGCAAAACTAAGTGAAATTGACTCAATTCTAAACCTAACAAGTGATTTGGACGAAATTAAAACATACTTTGACTCAAAAGATTAAAAGAAAACAGATTGTAACTTAACTAACTCAGAAAACACTTAAAAGACTCAAAACAACACAATACTAACAATTAGACTCAAAACAGATTCTAGAGATGAAATTGGACGAATTTAAGACTAAACTAAGACCCAAACAATGTTTATGGACTAATCCTAACCTATATTGACTCAAAACACTCTAAAGAACCTAATTAGGACAGATTATGACCTAATAACATAAAACAGAAACGGGTGTTTGATTTCTGACGAAATTGAATTAAAACTAAACAAATTGCAAATCAAAGTAAACTAAAACGAAATTAAGATGAATTCAAAGGTGAAATGATAGAGATACCTTCAAAGATCATTAAATTCCATGGAAATCATAAGCATTGACAAGGCAATTATAACTATGAACTGCATGATACTTTTGCCAAGAATCTACTTAACACGATTGTGACTAACAATCTCCACTACTTGTAATTATAAGTTCTTAACGATTAGGTGAAAGTCCCTTATAATTTAGCATCAGATTCAAGCATGCAAACTAAGTAGGCCTCCTTAATCAACACACAAGAATAAGTTATCAATCAAATAGATAAGTAAATCGCATTCATGTTTTACGAAACAATAACTGAAAGGAATCAATTCATATTAACATATGTCCATGGCTTCGAATTCACCACTAACAAATAAGAATTTAGTTCCACATGTTCATATCAATTGAAAAGCAAATTGAAATAGACATTGAAACTGAAACGAGGGAAGAAAGAACTATTAAAACTCCCAAGGATGCAGATGGCTTGCGCGCAAGGCCCTCCTTCATCAATGGAATGCACGACAAGGCTCTTCTTCTTCTCCAAAAGGTGCGGCAGAGATGTATATGGATGTAGGATGGTGTTTTGTGATGTAGAATGGTGATTAGGGTTGCGGCAAGGTGTTTTTGAATGGTATGAAGGGTTCTCTCGAATTTAGGGTTTAAAACATCTATTTATAGGCTAGGTTTTCCACAAAATCTGATGGGAAAGGGTTAGGGTTTTGGAGATAAAAGGCTTGGCCCATCCAAGGGAGAAAATAATTAGGGTTTTATGCAGATTTTTTAGGCTTCTAGAACACTAGGTGCGGCACAACCCTAGGGTAGATGGATTAGGGTTTAAACTTAGCAGAAAATAAAGGATTAGGGCCCTAGGGTGCGGCATGGGCTTAGAACAAAGCTGAAAAAGGATTAGGAAACTTCCAATTCAAGAATAGAAACTTTCAAGAATGGAAACCTCCAAGAATAGCAACTTCCAACTTTAGAAACTTTGGTTTCCAATTCTGAACTCTTTGTTCTTCATGTTCATTTCTTCATTTCTTGCCTCCTTTGATCTTCAATTTCGTCCATCCATTTGACTCCAAGCATGTGATATCCATTTTTTGCTCAAAACTGCTCCAAAAGGCTCCAAATTGCACATTTTTGCATACTTTGTCATTTGGACCTACAAACACACACACAAACATTGCTTAAAACACTATAATAACCACAAACTAACTATAAAGTGCAAGAAAACAAGCTAACTAAGTCGCATAAATATGCTCCTATCAAAATCAGGAGTCACTGTGGTGAAGAATGCAAAGAATGAGCTTGTGCCTACACGTATCCAAACCGGTTGGTGAGTGTGCATTGACTATAAGAAGCTAAACGCCACCACAAGGAAGGACCACTTCCCCTTGCCATTCATTGATCAAATGCTTGAAAGGTTAGCCGGTCATTCTTTTTATTGCTTTCTAGATGGTTATTCGGGATATAATCAAATTGTCATAGCTCCAGATGATCAAGAAAAAACTACTTTTACTTGTCCATTTGGCACTTTTGCTTATCGTCGAATGCCATTCGGGTTGTGTAATGCACCAGCCACATTCCAACGATGCATGGTAAGTATATTTTCAGATTTTGTGGAAAAGATTATTGAAGTTTTCATGGATGACTTTAGTGTCTTTGGTGATTCGTTTGATGGTTGTTTAGATAATCTCACTTTAATCTTAAACCGGTGCATTGAAACTAACCTTGTTTTGAATTGGGAAAACCGTCACTTTATGGTTAAACAAGGCATAGGTTTAGGTCACATAGTTTCTGCAAAGGGAATAGAGGTTGATAAATCAAAAATAGATCTTGTACGCTACTTAGCATCTCCCACTTCGGTGAGGGAGGTTCGTTCTTTTCTTGGACATGCAGGATTCTATAGGCGATTCATCAAAGATTTTTCCAAGATTTCCCAACCCCTTTGCCGCGTTCTTCAAAAGGATGTGACATTCATATTATGTGTGATGCTTCATATTATGCATTAGGGGCTGTTTTGGGACAAAGGAGGGACAAGAAGCCACACGTCATCTACTATGCATCCCGGACTTTGAATGATGCACAATTGAATTATTCCACCACTGAAAAAGAACTTCTTGTTGTTGTATCTGCTTTAGATAAGTTTCGTTCATATCTTCTTGGAACTAAAGTTATTATTTACACTGATCACGCAGCTTTGAAGTATTTGCTCACAAAGAAGGAGGCCAAGCCAAGGCTTATTCGTTGGATGCTACTTCTCCAAGAGTTTGACGTGGAAATCCGAGACAAGAAAGGAAGTGAAAACGTGGTGGCTGACCATTTGAGCCGAATGGTGCATGAAGAAGATGCCAATGCCGTGCCCATCCTAGAGACATTCCCAGATGAGCAATTGCTGTCCATTAAGGTAAGTGAGCCATGGTATGCCGATCTAGTTAATTATTTGGTCACTAAGCATGTCCCAAGCACCCTAAATAAGCACCAACGTGATAAACTCAAGAAGGATGCACGATTTTATGTTTGGGATGACCCTTATTTGTGGAAACATCGCCCTGACCAGATTCTACGTAGGTGTGTGCATGATTCCTAGTTTCATTCGATTTTAACTTTCTGTCACACTTATGCATGTGGGGGTCATTTTGGCACACAACGCACAGCACATAAGGTTTTAGAATGTGGATTTTATTGGCCTACGATCTTTGGAGATTGATAGGAGCATATTTATGCGACTTAGTTGGCTTGTTCTTGTGCATTTATGTCGTGTTTCCTTAGGTATTTTAATGTTTAAAGTCATTTTCGTGTGTTTTCAGATTTTATGGACAAAGTAGGCAAGAAGATGCATTTTGGAGCATTTTGGAGCAAAATGGAGTGTGGAATGCATGTCACATATTTGGGCCAAAGTGGATGGACGAATTTGAGAACTAAAGAGGCCAAGAATGTGAAGAATTATGGTCCAAAAGATGAAGAACTCAGCCCAAAAATTTGTCACCCCAACTTGCCTTCATTGCCATGCAAAACAACATAGAATTCCCTTTGGATTCCCATGCCATGCTTGATCACTCTTGTCCCCTACATAATTTCTGATTTCATGCTTCAATTCATTTAATTATTACACTTAATTGCTTGATACCTCTTGTTCCCTTCACCCACAAAATTGTAGACAACTTTCACAACCATAACATGCACCAATTGATGCTCCATCATTCACATTTGGAATCCCATGCCTTGTGTACCACATGTTGCTGCACCTTTGACCCATTTGTTGACACATTTCACCTCCTTATTCCATCTCTATGCAATATACACAATCATTCATGCTTCCTAGCTGCAAGACCACTCCATTTTACCCTTCACACTTTGCATCATCACTTCACTTTCACCCTTGGACCATTGCACACCACACACACAAACTTGCCATGCACTTCATCCCTACCCTAATCTGATTTTCTAAGGTTTTTGGGGCCTATAAATACATGTTTACACCCCTTGGCCAAGGGACAATCCCCCATATTCATCATTTTATCACAAAAATTCGTCCATACAC
>VIEB01001544.1:15975-38722 GCA_006547085.1 Malus baccata | reverse complement strand
GATAAACATAAAAGAAAATACAAAAGACACGACACAAACAAGGGATTAGCAAGTTTGCTAATCCCCGGCAACGGCGCCAAAATTTGATGTGAAAATTACTTGACACACAAATTAAACCCTATTGATGACAATTGTAGCAAAGATGTAAGTAGGGATCGTTCTAAACCGGGGATTAACTAGGGCTGCTAATCTACTTAAATTAAACTCTAAAACACTAAACTAGACTTAAAAACACAAGAATAGACTCTATAGACTCTAAACTGACCTAAGACACTCAAATCTGCAAAACTAAGTGAAATTGACTCAATTCTAGGCCTAACAAGTGATTTGGACGAAATTAAAACTTACTTTGACTCAAAAGATTAAAAGAAAACAGATTGTAACTTAACTAACTCAGAAAACACTTAAAAGACTCACACAGCACAATACTAACAATTAGACTCAAAACAGATTTTAGAGATGAAATTGGACGAATTTAAGATTAAACTAAGACCCAAACGATGGTTATGGACTAATTCTAACCTATATTGACTCAAAACACTCTAAAGAACCTAATTAGGGCAGATTCTGACCTAAACATACAAAGTAGAAAAGGGTGTTTGATTTATGATGAAATTGAATTAAAACTAAACAAATTGCAAATCAAAGTAAACTAAAACGAAATTGAGATGAATTCAAAGGTGAAAAGCTAGTTAGAGGATCATTCTCCACACATGAACATATGCAACATAAATCAATTTCCTGTATTGTTTCTTTAAACCATGAACGACAATGCCCCAAATTAATCGTGAATACACAAATTAACTATCAGATTTCCCTAAATTCATTGAATTCGATGAATGCATACAACAACCCAAATTATTCTTCTCAAGTTCCCTATATGAACAGTATGATAGAGATACCTTCAAAGATCATTAAATTCCATGGAAATCATAAGCATTGACAAGGCAATTATAACTATGAACTGCATGATACTTTTGCCAAGAATCTACTTAACACGATTGTGACTAACAATCTCCACTACTTGTAATTATAAGTTTCTAACGATTAGGTGAAAGTCCCTTATAATTTAGCATCAGATTCAAGCATGCAAACTAAGTAGGCCTCCTTAATCAACACCCAAGAATAAGTTATCAATCAAATAGATAAGTAAATCGCATTCATGTTTTACGAAACAATAACTGAAAGGAATCAATTCATATTAACATATGTCCATGGCTTCAAATTCACCACTAATTAATAAGAGTTTAGTTCCACATGTTCATAGCAATTGAAAACCAAATTAAAATAAACATCGAAACTGAAACGAGGGAAGAAAGAACTCTTAAAACTCCTAAGGATGCAGATGGCTTGCGCACAAAGCCCTCCTTCATCAATGGAATGCACGACAAGGCTCTCCTTCTTCTCCAAAATGTGCGGCAGAGATGTATATGGATGTAGGATGGTGTTTTGTGATGTAGAATGGTGATTAGGGTTGCGGCAAGGTGTTTTCATGAAGGGTCTTCCAAGGAGGATCGACAAGGATGTGGAATGGCCCGAATCTTCCATCTCAAGCACATAGAAGTCCGCTGGAAATACTAAGTCATTAACCTGCACCAAAACATCTTCCAAAACCCCTTTTGGGTATGCATTAGAACGATCGGCTAATTGAATGATAACACCATCGTTTTTAAGCTCTCCTAGGTTCATAGATGCATAAATAGAGTATGGCATGACGTTAATGGATGCACCTAGATCTAACATAGCATGCTCAAACTTGGTATTTCCAATAACACAAGGAATTGTAAAATTACCTGGATCTTTGCATTTTGGTGGTAGTTTTCTTTGCAAAACGGCATACACATTCTCACTTACCTTTACTACTTCTTTGTTTGAAATCCTCTTTCTTGTTGTACAAAGTTCCTTCAAAAATTTTGCATACCTTGGAACTTGTTTAATTTCATCAAGGAGTGGGATATTCACTTGCACCTTTCTAAACGTTTCAAGAATGTCCTTCTCATTCTCCTCCTTCTTTGATTGCATAAATCTGCGAGGGAAAGGTGCATTGGGTGGAATAGGGTTAGAATGGTTCACAATTACATCACCCTTACCTGAATTGGACGGTTTAGGTATACTAGATGGCTGCGGCATTAGAACTTCTTTCCTTGCCGTGGCTTTGTCCAATTCCTCCTCTTCACTCAACAACTTTTCATCCTTGTTTCGACTTTGTTTGGATGTATTTGGCTTGATTCCCACCTCTTTTCCGCTTCTCAACGTAATAGCTTTAGCGGATTCGAAACCTCCATTCAGATTCACAATGGTTGAACTAGGGAGTTTTCCTTCTTCACGAAACTGCCCCATAAACTCAGAAATCTGCCCTATTTGTTTCTTCACTTCACTCATTTCCTTAGCTTGATTTTGTTGGCCCTGTGTAAGTGATGCGTTATAAACTAACACGCAAATTAAACCCTCTTTTGACAATTGCAGTATATGTATAAGTAGGGATCGTTCTGGACCGAGGATTAGGAGGGATTGCTAATCTAATTGAAACTGACTTAAAAACACAAAAATAAACTTAAAAACACTTAATAAGACTCACAAGACTCCAAACAAACTTAAAAGACTCAAAACAACACGAAAAAACCAAATACACTCAAAACTGACTCTAGGGAGTTATTTGGATGAAAATTGGTTTGAACTTGACTCAAGACATTTAAAAACACAAACCAAAACAGATTTTAACTAATCTAACACTTCAAAGTAAAGGGGGATTGAGTTTTGGACGAAAATAAAGTAAATTAAAGACTAAAACAGGTTTTGGACGAAAATTGGGAAATTGGATGGGTGATGGTCTAGCTAGAAGGTCCTTCTCCACACATGACACACTTGCATACAAATCAATCTCCAATTGCTTTTCAATAAACCATGAACCTCAACACCCCAAGTTAATTAGGTACGCTTAAATTAACCCTAAGATTTTCCTTAAATCATTGAATTGAATGGAAATAGCGCATCGCAATCAAATTATTCCTTAAAAGTTCCCTACATGAAAGCGCATAATAGAGACAAAATCAAAGATCATTAAGTGCTATGAAAATCATAAGTGTTGACAAGGCATTCATAACTATGAAAGCGCATGATACTTATGCCATGAATTTACTTAACATGATTGTGACTAACAACCTTTACTACTTATGAATATAAGTTCATAACGATTAGGTGAAAATCCCTTATATTATAGCATCAAATTCATGCATGCAAACTAAGTTGGCCACCTTAATAACCATACAAGAATAAGTTTTGAATAAAACAGTTAAGCAAATTGCATTCACAATTTATCAAATCGCAA
This sequence comes from Malus baccata, assembly GCA_006547085.1. NCBI lineage: Eukaryota > Viridiplantae > Streptophyta > Magnoliopsida > Rosales > Rosaceae > Malus > Malus baccata. Next base: position 35,394 of record VIEB01001544.1, on the reverse strand, counting down.
TTGAAAGTAATCAATTCATATTGCAAGTATAATCATGGTTTCGAATTCCCCTCTAACTATAAAGAAATTAGTTCCTCATGTTCGCAATTAGACAAAGATAACTTGAATTAAACATTGAAAACAAAGATAGAATACACTTAGAAACACTCCAGATGGCTCATTCTTCTCATTCTTTAGCTGCGGCACAAGAGGATTGTGGTGGATGGTGTGGTAGATGGATGTAGGTGATTTTTGGTAGAGGGTGGTGAGTAAATGGTGTAGCAAAGGATGGTATTTATAGGCTGAAATTCACAGCCTCTATGTAGCAAAGGAAAAGGATTTAAAGGCCTAATTTGCATAGGATAATAACACCTAATCCTTGAAGGAAAAGGCTAAGGCTTTTAGAAACCAAGAGGGAAAGGAATAATCAGGTTTCTAGAAGTTCTAGAAAGGTTTGGGGCGTCATTTTTGTAGGACAAGGGATAAGGCCTTCTAGAAAGGTTGTTTTGTGGCTGATTTCTAGAAAAACAAGGGATAAGGTGTGGCACCTTTGTAGGAGTGGATAAGAGCTTCTAGAGACCAATTTTAATGTGTCCTAATATGAAAATAAATCCCCCATGCAGCTGGAATTAAATTAGGATAGGATTAGGATAGGATAAGATAAGATAAGATTGGATAAGGTTTTGGATAATGTTCCTTCTTTTGAGCTGATTTCTTATCTTCCTCGACCTGGATTTATTTCTTAACTCTTTTCAGCACATTCCTAGCCTCTTGAACTTCAAATTCGTCCATCCATCTTGCTCCATTCATAAGCTATCCATTTGGTGCCCAAAACTGCCTTAAACTGCTCCAAAATGCACTTTCTTGCCAACTTTGTTATAGGAACCTACAAACCCACGAAAATAGCTTAAAACACTATAATAAACATAAAAAAACTATGAAAATGCAAGAAAACAAGCTAACTAAGTTGCATAAATATGCTCCTATCAGTAAGTGAACTTAGTAATTGAAGAAGTGTATCATTATCTAATTTCGAACCTGAATTTTGTTAGGCAGATTGTGGTGGGACTTGTGGTGGTGCATATGACCTTTGAAACACTCCAGGTGGCGTTTGCCGAAATCCTCCTTGTTGGGCAGGTTGCTGTGGCTCTCTCCACTTGAAATTGGGATGATCTCTCCACCCCGGACTGTAAGTGTTGGAGTATGGATCGTTTCGTGGCTGACTTTGGCTCCCAAAACCCACGGCATTGGCAGATTCCCACCCTCCATTCTCAATCAATTGAGGGCATTGGTCATTAAGATGTCCTTGCATAGAACACACGCCACAAACACTTGGTCCTTGAATCTTCATCCCTTCGGCCATCTGAGATATAATAGAAGTGAGGTTAGTTAATTGTGATTGAATGTCGGACATAGAACTTACCTCATTAACTTGATGCCGTGGGGGGTCTCTTTGTCCAAGCCCTTCGTATTGTTGTGCATTTAGCGCTCGATTGGCAATTAAGGTTTTTGCAGCCATTGGTGTTTTGTCAACCAATGCACCTCCTGCTGAAGCATCTAGCATTTGTCGCTCAATTGGAAGAAGTCCTTCATAAAAGTATTGAAGTAGAAGTTTTTCTTTCATTTGGTGCTGAGGGCATTTGTCGCTCATAGTATGCTGGAAAGGACTCTCCTTGGCTTTGTTGAATGCCACTAATCTTCTTTCTCAAGAGAATGACTCTCGAAGTGGGGAAGAACTTCTCTAAAAACGCCCTCTTCATGCTTTCCCAAGAAGTGACCGTCCCGGGTGCTAATTCATAAATCCAATCTTTGGCCTTCTCCATAAGAGAGAATGGAAAGGCCTTCATCATCAAAATGTTCCCATTGACATTGATGGGTGTCATGCTCGAACAAACAACTTCGAACTCCTTAAGATGCTTGTTTGGATCTTCCATGGACAGCCCATGGTATTTGGGAATGTGATGCAACAAGCTCGACTTCAATTCGAACTCGTTGGTCTTACCTTGAGCAGCCAAGGGGTATTGAATGCATAGGGGTGTGGCATTGGCCAACCCCGAGGCCGAGAGTTCTTTTATTGTACAATTGTCCACTGCCATGACTTCTTCTTCTTCTTCAAATTCAGATTCGGCCTCTGAACTTGAACTAGGTGGATTAGGTTATGGTTGCTTCCTCTTTCGTCTCAACGTTCTTTCAAAATCGTCGTCGAACTCCAAGATGGTTGCACTAATGTGTTGAGAACTACGAGTCATTAACTAATACCTGAAACAAGGAAATAAACACAATCAGCAACCAAGGATAAACACACACACAGACTCACGGATAAACATAAAAGAAAATACACACACAGACTCACGGATAAACATAAAAGAAAATACAAAAGACACGACACAAACAAGGGATTAGCAAGTTTGCTAATCCCCGGCAACGGCGCCAAAATTTAATGTGAAAATTAACTTAACGCACAAATTAAACCCTATTGATGTGAAAATTACTTGACACATAAATTAAACCCTACTGATGACAATTGTAGCAAAGATGTAAGTAGGGATCGTTCTAAACCGGGGATTAACTAAGGCTGCTAATCTACTCAAATTAAACTCTAAAACACTAAACTAGACTTAAAAACACATCACCTATCACTTCCAATGTTGTTTCTCACTGTTTTTAAGTGTTTTTAGTGTTTTTTTAAGCTTTTAAGTGTGTTTTCTAACCTATATTGACTCAAAACACTCTAAAGAACCTAATTAGGACAGATTCTGACCTAATAACACAAAACAGAAAAGGGGTTTTGATTTCTGACGAAATTGAATTAAAACTAAACAAATTGCAAATCAAAGTAAACTAAAACGAAATTGAGATGAATTCAAAGGTGAAAAGCTAGTTAGAGGATCCTTCTCCACACATGAACATATGCAACATAAATCAATTTCCAGTATTGTTTCTTCAAACCATGAACGACAATGCCCCAAATTAATCGTGAATGCACAAATTAACTATCAGATTTCCCTAAATTCATTGAATTGGATGAATGCATGCAACAACCCATATTATTCTTCTCAAGTTCCCAATATGAACAGCATGATAGAGATACCTTCAAAGATCATTAAATTCCATGGAAATCATAAGCATTGACAAGGCAATTATAACTATGAACTGCATGATACTTTTGCCAAGAATCTACTTTACACGATTGTGACTAACAATCTCCACTACTTGTAATTATAAGTTTCTAACGATTAGGTGAAAGTCCCTTATAACTTAGCATCAGATTCAAGCATGCAAACAAAGTAGGCCTCCTTAATCAACACACAAGAATAAGTTATCAATCAAATAGATAAGTAAATCGCATTCATGTTTTACGAAACAATAACTGAAAGGAATCAATTCATATTAACATACGTCCATGGCTTCAAATTCACCACTAACTAATAAGAGTTTAGTTCCACATGTTCATAGCAATTGAAAAGCAAATTAAAATAAACATCGAAACTGAAACGAGGGAAGAAAGAACTCTTAAAACTCCCAAGGATGCAGATGGCTTGCGCACAAGGCCCTCCTTCATCAATGGAATGCACGACAAGGCTCTCCTTCTTCTCCAAAAGGTGCGGCAAAGATGTATATGGATGTAGGATGGTGTTTTGTGATGTAGAATGGTGAGCAGGGTTGCGGCAAGGTGTTTTTTGAATGGTGTGAAGGGTGGTTCCGAATTTGTGCTTTAAAACATCTATTTATAGGCTAGGGTTTCCACAAAATCTGATGGGAAAGGGTTAGGGTTTTGGAGATTAAAGGCTTGTATCATCCAAGGGAGAAAAGAATTAGGGTTTTATGCAGATTTTTTAGGCTTCTAGAACACTAGGTGCGGCACAACCCTAGGGTGGATGGATTAGGGTTTAAACTTAGCAGAAAATAAAGGATTAGGGCCCTAGGGTGCAGCATGGGCTTAGAACAAAGCTGAAAAAAAGATTAGGAAACTTCGAATTCAAGAGTAGAAACTTTCAAGAATGGAAACCTCCAAGAATAGCAACTTCCAACTTTAGAAACTTTGGTTTCCAATTCTGAACTCTTTGTTCATCATGTTCATTTCTTCATTTCTTGCCTCCTTTGATCTTCAATTTCGTCCATCCATTTGACTCCAAGCATGTGATATCCATTTTATGCTCAAAACTGCTTCAAAAGGCTCCAAATTGCACTTTCGCGCCAACTTTGTCATTTGGACCTACAAACACACGAAAATAGCTTAAAACACTATAATAACCACAAACTAACTATAAAAGTGCAAGAAAACAAGCTAACTAAGTCGCATAAATGTGCTCCTATCAAATTCCCCCACACTTAGCTTTTGCTAGTCCTCGAGCAAAACAAAGGAAACAAAACAAACAAAACATAACCTAAACCTTCTAACATTTGCCCCAGGGATTTCCAATGAAACATAACATGCCAAAGATCACCACTTCACATAGATTTAAGCAATCCTTACCCTCAAGCGCATAATTAATCACAGTCACCACTTACTAGTTCGCAATTAATCACATAAAACAACATTTTGAATGTAGTAACATGCCTTAGAGAATTCCCTCAATTCCTCACCGGATATACACTCTATTTTCACACAGAATTTCTGACTACACTCCCTATACTAGGTATATGTGAGAAGATTGATGTAAATATGTAGACTAACACTCACATATGTTATAAGCGAAGAAAGCACTTTCTGGAATTATTAATGCATGTATATATATATGATCTCACGAACGGAATGCTACTACTTAGACACGAGAACCAAGGATACCATATGCTCATACCAATCCCAAACTCCACATATTGAAATACACAACAACCAAGATCAAAGTCTAAGGGTTGTAATGGGGATAAGGGTATTGGCTAACAAAGAAAGGTAAGGAAAGCAAACGTTCTTAAAGCAATAGTAAGCAAAGTAATGAAATTGACACTTAAAAATCACTACTCACATAGATTGCAGAATTCAACTTTTAAACACAACGGGGGATTCATGCAACACTTAGGGTCAAATTCAAGCTTTTTGGACCCTTTCTTCAACAACCAACACTTTAGAGCTCTTTTTCACCTACTTTTCAGCTCTTCTTTATTCTTTGCACAATTTTTTTTTCACGTCTTTTCTTTTTCTTTTTCCCCGTGCCTCATTTCTTCCCCCACACTTGTTTTCTAGAACAATGTTGATCAAAAGGAATTCCCTCTAAGTCTTGCTCCACTATACTTTAAGAACAAGGGTGTGGATAGTCCTATTCTACGCTAGGTGAGGATAATGTGGCTAACAAAGACAATAGGCTAATTAAGGCTCAAAGGGGTTAAACCTATAAAAACAAATGCATGGAATGAAGGCTTTTTGGCTCTGGTGGTAACTATATGAACAACATGATAGAGATACATTCAAAAATCATTAAATTCCATGGAAATCATAAGCATTGACAAGGCAATTATAACTATGAACTGCTTGATACTTTGCCAAGAATCTACTTAACACGATTGTGACTAACAATCTCCACTACTTGTAATTATAAGTTTCTAACGATTAGGTGAAAGTCCCTTATAACTTAGCATCAGATTCAAGCATGCAAACTAAGTAGGCCTCCTTAATCAACACACAAGAATAAGTTATCAATCAAATAGATAAGTAAATCGCATTCATGTTTTACAAAACAATAACTGAAAGGAATCAATTTATATTAACATATGTCCATGGCTTCAAATTCACCACTAACTAATAAGAGTTTAGTTCCACATGTTCATAGCAATTGAAAACCAAATTAAAATAAACATCGAAACTAAAACGAGGGAAGAAAGAACTCTTAAAACTCCCAAAGATGCAGATGGCTTGCGCACAAGGCCCTTCTTCATCAATGGAATGCACGACAAGGCTCTCCTTCTTCTCCAAAATGTGCGGCAGAGATGTATATGGATGTAGGATGGTGTTTTGTGATGTAGAATGGTGATTAAGGTTGCGGCAGGGTGTTTCTGAATGGTATAAAGGGTGGTTCCGAATTTGTGCTTTAAAACATCTATTTATAGGCTAGGGTTTCCACAAAATCTGATGGGAAAGGGTTAGGGTTTTGGAGATAAAAGGCTTGGCCCATCCAAGGGAGAAAAGAATTAGGGTGTATGCAAATTTTTTAGGCTTCTAAAACACTAATATTCCTACCATGCAGAAGAAACAAGCAGAGAAGAATGCAGACTACACAACCAAGGAACTCTAATATTCCTCGCTCAAAATTCCAAACCAGTTCAAGATCAACGCTGTGGAAAGTCAACAAGATCATCTATCTCCAAAACCAGATTTGTGTTCTTAAACTCTACTCTATCTGGTTTTTACTTCGCTATACTTGTCATGTTTATTCGTTGTTTGATTGTTTGCTTGTTTTTGTGTGACTTTATGCTTAAAACATTGAGGAAAATGTTTGATTTAAGTGTGGGGGGGTAACTATTGTTTTGCATGAAATTCGTAGGAGTTTATCACCCATTACTTCTAGTGTTGTTCCTTGCTGTTTTTTTTAAGTGTTTTTAAGCTGTTTTGGAGTGTTTTAGTGTGTTTTGACATAAAAATCCGAAAATCTCATAAAAATTTGAAAAATTGTTTTGAAAAACCCAAAAAGAGTTGTTTTTGTGTGTTTATTTGTGTCTTAGGGTACCTTCCAACACAATGATGAAGATTTGGTTTTTAATCACATGACTGTTAAAGAGAGTTATAAACATGGATAAAAATTTGATTTACCCTTTGGTGTATGCTTGGTTGTGGTTATAATTTATGAATTCACATGCAATCATAAAGGAAAAATCAGTTTTTGTAACATGCTTGAAGGAAGGAACTTAAATGAACACTACAACCTTGTGAGACTTGAGCCTAAACGTTTATTTGGAGAGTTAATAATTTGTGCATCATTGTTTCCAAATGCTAGAACTCATGCCTATTTCATTCAAAGCATGCTATTGATTTGCATAACACATATTCAAGATGAAGTTATGTAGTAACCACCAAAGCCAAATTGCCGTGCCCCTATTTCATTATGTGTTTAAGTTTAACCCCGTTGAGCCTTGTTAAGCCTATGTTCTTTGTTAATCCACGCTATCCTTACCTAGCCTAGTTTTAGGACCATCCATACCCTTGTTCTTGAAGCATATTAAAAACATGACTTAAAATGAACTCCTTTTTGATCAATGCATTGCAGAAAGCAAGTGTGGGGGAAGTGATTCTTGTGTGTGTGTGTGCCAAAGTCCTTAATAAGGCACGTGTAGAAAAAAAAAAAAAGAGTGAAAAGGAAAAAAAGTTTGTTAAAAAAGGGTCCAAAACATTGAATTCGGCCCTAATTGTTGCATGAATCTTCCCTTTGTATTTAAAAGTTGATTCTGCATTCTAAAGTGAATTCCAAGTGTCTATTTCATTGCTTTGCTTGCTATCTCTTTAAGAACGTTTGTTATCCCTATCATTTCTTTGTTAGCCATACCCCCAAGCCCTGTTACAACCCTTGACTTCAATCTTAAGTGTTATGTGTTTCAATTTGTGGAGTTCGAAATTGGTATGAGCATATGGTGTCACTGGTTCTCGCATCTAAGTAGTAGCATTCCATTCATGAGATCATATCTAAACATGCTTAATAACTCCAGAAAATTGCTTTCTTTGTTATAATATATGTGAGTCCTAGTCTTTCGTGTTAACATTAATCTTCTCACATATACTAGTGTAGGATGTGTAGTCAGAATATGTGTGTGAAAATAGATAGTATCTTGTAAGAAATTGAGCAAATTCACTAAGGCATGTTACTACATTCAAAACATCATTTTAATTGGTTAATTGTGAACTAGTAAGTGGTGACTGTGATTAAGTATGTGCTCAAGTGTAAAGATGACCAAAATCTGTGGGAATGATGATTTTTTAACATGTCATGTTTCATTAAAAATTCCTGAGGAAAATGTTGGAAGGTCTAGGTTGTGTTTTGTTTTTTTCGTTTGTTTTGTTTTGCTAGAGGACTAGCAAAAGATAAGTGTGGGGGAATTTGATAGAAGCATATTTATGCGACTGAGTTAGCTTGTTCTCATGCATTTATGTTGTTATTTCTTAGTTAATTATGTATTTTAAGCTATTTTCGTGTGTTTGTAGGTCTAAAGGGTTAATGTGGCAAATAAGTGCATTTTGGAGCATTTTTGGGCATGGAATGGATAGCTTATGCTTGGAGCAAACGGAATGGACGAAATTTGAAGTTTGTGCATCATCCTCTCCCTATAAATAACCATTTTAGCACACTCATTTCACCCAACACATTCACCTACCAATACATACACTCATTTCACCTAATACATCCACTTATTATAACCACCCAACACATTTATCTACCACTACATCCACTCATTTCACCCAACACATTCACCTACCACTACATACACTCATTTCACCTAATACATCAACTCATTACAACCACCCAACACATTTATCTACCACTACATACACTCATTTCACCTAATACATCCACTCATTACAACCACCCAACACATTTATCAACCACTACATCCACTCATTTCACCCAACACATTCACCTACCACTACATACACTCATTTCACCCAACACATCCACTCATTTCAACCACCCAACACATTCACCTACCACTACATCCACTCATTACCACCACCCATTACATTCTCTTCATAGCCTATAAATACATTCATCCACCCTTCATCAAGGGGGAGAGATGATATGATATTAACTAGCACTCAAATTAAACCCTCTTTTTATCAATTGTAGCAAAGTATGTAAGTAGGGATCGTTCTAGGCCGGGGATTAGGAGGGATTGCTAAATCACTTGAAAACTGACTTAATTACGTAAAAACAAGTTTAAAACACTAAACTAGACTCAAAGAATGCAGAACTAAACTTTAAAACACCAAAACAAACCAAAAGACTCAAAACAGCAAACAAACACTCAAAACTGCCTTAAAAACACTTTCTGGGCAGTTTCTGACACCAAGGAAGAATTTGGACGAAAATTGGTTATAACTTGACTCAAGACACTTAAAAACACAAACTAAATTGATTTCTAACTAATATGACTCAACAAAGTAAAGGGGGATTGATTTTGGACAAATTTAAAAACAAAACAAAACTTTGTAAACTAGAACAGATTTTAAAACGAATTTGATTGAATTGAATGGATGGAAGGCTAGCTAAGGGGTTCTTCTCCACACATGTCACACTTGCATACGAAATGATTTCCAATTGCTTCTCAATAAACCATGAATTCTCAACGCCCCAAGTTAATTAGGTCCGCTTAAATTAACCCTCAGATTTTCCTTAAGTTATTGAATTGGATGAATTGCATACGACAACCCAAAGCATTCCCCACAAGTTCCCTACGTGAAAGCTCATAATAGAGATTCAAGCAAGGATCATTAATTTCTATGAAAATCATAATCATTGACGAGACACTTGTAACTATGAAAGCGCATGATACTTATGCCAAGAATTTACTTAACACGATTGTGATCAACAACCTTTACTACTTGTGAATATAAGTTCATAACGATTAGGTGAAATTCCCTTATATCCTAGCATTAAATTCATGCATGCAAACTAAGCGTTGACCCTCAATCAACATACAAGAATAAGTTTTAATTCACATAGATAAGCAAATTGAAATCACAACTTATGAAACGCAATTGAAGGTAATCAAATTATATAGCAAGCATAAACATGGTTTTGAATCCCCCCTAGCCAAGGGGGGTTTAGTTCCTCATACTCGCAATTACAAAAAGATAACTTAAATTAAACATTGAAATCAAAGATAGAAAACACCTAGAAACGCTCCAACGTTCCAACGCTCCCAATGCTAGGGCATAGGCACGGCACAAGGTTGTTCCTTCTCCTTCCTTTCCTTGCAATCACGGCACAAGAGAGATGAATGTGTTTGGGGGATGTATGAATGTAGGAAAATATGGTAGAGGGTGGTTTGATCTAGGGGTTGATATGAGTATATATAGGCACTTAAAACCATAAGGGAATCAGATATGGACTTCTAGAATCCAAATCCACAAGGAAAAAGGCTAAGAAATCAGAATTAAAAGGGGAAAAGGTTGTGCGGCTGGATAGGGAGAGGGAGGATAAGGCTTCTAGAATGCCTTGCAAGGCAAGGAACAAGGGGTTTCTAGAAGGCTAGGTGCGGAAAGGAGAGGATAAAGCTTGATTGTGAAGGGATAAGGTGTCCTAAAGTGTTTATGACTCCTCTTTGGATCTGAAATCTTTGTACATTAGGATTAGGAAAGTTTGTCTTTGTCAATCCTTCTTCATCTTGGATTCCTTTTCCTTCTTGGACTTGGAAAACTTCTTTGTTGCTGAAACTTGATGCCATTTGGATTTAACTTTCCTACTTTAAGTAGGAAACCTTGTTTGATTAGGAATCTTCCTCTTCTAGGAATCCCAATTCCACTAGGAAACCTATTTCAACTAGGAATCCTAATTCCACTAGGATTCCATCTTCAATTAGGGACTTTCCTACTTCAACTAGGAAACGTTGTTCAAATCTTCAAATTCGTCCAAACCTTTGGCTCCAAGTATGTGACATTCATTCCTAGCTCCATTTTGCTCCAAAAGGCTCCAAAATGCATCTTTTTATATGCTTTGCCCTTAAAACCTGAAAACACATAAAACTAGCTTAAAAGACTACTTTAACTATGAAAACATAACGAAAATGCATAAGAACTAGCTAACTAAGGCGCTTAAATATGCTCCTATCAAGAGATATCAATCCAAACACATCCATTCCTCCATACAAGCAAACCTTCAAACACTTACCAACACCTTGTGCCGTAGAAAAGGAAGGGAAGGAAAGTGCTTGGACGTGCTTGCTGTCCAACTTGGATCGTTGGAGTGTTTAGGTGTTTTCTTTCTTTTGTTTCCAATGTTTAAATTCATTTTCTTTTGTTTTGTTGTGAATATGAATGGCTAAACCCCTCTTGGCTAGGTGATTTCAAAGCCATGATTATGTGTGTAATATGATTTGATAAGTTCCAGTTATGAACTCTTGAATCGTAAATGCAGTTGGCTTAACTATTTGATTGGTAACTTATTTGTATTTGTTAATTAAGGGTCGACACTTAATTGGCATGCATAAATCCATTGCTAGAATATAAGGAAGTTTCACATAATCGTTACAAACTTATATTCACATGTAGTGAAGGTTGCTTATAAACGATCGCGTTAAGTTCAATTCCTAGCATGAGTGACATGATGCCATAGTTGCAAGTGCTTTGTCAATGCTTATGATTTTCATTAAACGTAATGATCTTTGATTGTATCTCTATTATGATGTCATGTAGAGAACTTTAGAAGAATGTTTTGGGTTGTCGAATGATGTCATCCAATCCAATAAAACAAGGAAAATCTAATAGTTAATTAGCGATGTCACGATTAATTTGGAGCATTGTCATTCATAATTCAATGAAGTAGTAACTGGAAAGTGAGTTATTTGCATACATGTCATGTGTGGAGAAAAAGCCTCTAGCTATCCCATTCATCATCTTATTTCTCAAATTTGTTTTACAATCTGTCTAGTTTTTCATACTTGTTTGTTTGTTTCAACTTCGTCCAAAACTCAATCCCAAGTGTGTCTAATTATTTATAATCTGTTTTAATTCGTGTTTGTAAATGTTTTGATTCAAGTAAAAGTTAATTTTCGTCCAAAGTCATTCCTAGTATCTAGTTTAAGTTTATTTAGTTGTTTTAAGTTGTTTTGAGTATTTTAAGTTTGCTTTAAGTCTTGTGAGTCTTGTTAAGTATTTTTAAGTTTAGTTTTATGCTTTTGAGTCAGTTTAGAGGTTATTAGCAAGCTATCCTAATCCCCGGTCCAGAACGATCCCTACTTATACTTGTACTACAATTGTCAAAAGAGAGTTAAATTTGTGTGTTAAGATAATTTTCGCATCAATGTTCATGGCTTCAAACTTCCCCCTAACTAAATAGGGGTTTAGCCACTCATAATTGCAACAAAATTAGAAAATAACAAAGTAGACATTGAAAGCAATAACGGAGTACACCTAAAACGCTCCAAAGTTCCAAGCTTGAAACGCCAAGGACCTTTGTTTTCACCACCTTGTTGTAGCACAAGTGTCTAGGATGTGTATGGATATATGGATGGAATGGATTTGCACGGCTAAGAGATGAAAGTGTATGGATTGGTGAGATGTAGTATGGCTAGATGAATGGATGGAGGTCACGGCAAGGAAATTGTGTTTGTGAATGAAGTTGTGAGATGTGAAATGTAGTCTCTTTGGATGATGGTCTCCAAATTATGGTGAAGGGTGGATGCATTTATAGGCTAGGGAGAGGAGTGTATGGAGTTGTAATGAGTGGATGTAATGGGTGTAGTGGGTGAGTGTTGTGGTAATGAGTGGATGTAATGGGTGTAGTGGGTGGATGTTTGGTAATGAGTGGATGTAATAGGTGTAGTGGATGAATGTTTGGTAATGAGTGGATGTAATGGGTGTAGTGGGTGGATGTTTGGTAATGAGTAGATGTAATGGGTGTAGTGGATGGATGTTTGGAGTTGTAGGTCAACACACTCGAACACACACATGTTGATTTCTAGCCCTCAAATCTTCAAAAACGTCCATCCTCATGTCTTCATGCTTGTACTATCCAATCTTGGCTAAAAAATGCTCTAAAATGCTCCAAAATGCACTTTCTTGCCAACTTTGTTATTATGACCTATAAACACACGAAAATAGTTTAAAATACATAATTAACTAAGAAATAACAACACAAATGCACAAGAACAAGCTAACTAAGTCGCATAAATATGCTCCTATCATTAGGTGAGTTGAAACATGATGGTGTAATCATACAATTGGCCAATAGATCTAACGCTTATCCAAAGGGAGTTTTGGAAGACGTTTGAGTGCAGGTTGATAATTTAATCTTTCCAGCGGATTTCTATGTCCTCGAAATGGATGAATCGGACCATGCCCCTTCATTGCCTATCCTCCTTGGAAGGCCATTCATGAAAACGGCCTGGACTAAGATTGATGTGTATAATGGCACTTTGTCCATGGAATTTGATGGGGAAGTTGTTAATTTTAATCTTTCTGATTCTATTAAGTAGCCTAGTGAGGACCATTCATGTTTCTCTATTGATATAATTGATTCTTTGGCGCAGGGATATCTTGAAGATTTGAATGCCGATGCGCTTGAAAAAGTCATTACAAGAGGCATGGAACTCAAAACCAAGGGTGCAGACCCTATGCTAACCCACGGTACAAATGAAACATTCCATGCCGTGCCTCCTAGTGAGGAAATCATTGAGTTCGTTGTTGCCCTTGAGTCATTACCTAAGCATGGTGGTAAGTCTCCTAATTTCGATTCAATTCCCATTTCGACTAACAAGTTGCTTCCATCCATAATTCAGGCACCCATCCTTGATCTCAAACCCTTACCAAGCCATGTGAAGTACATTTTCTTGGGGGAAAACGAGACCTTACCTGCCATCATTTCCTCATCCCTCACGGCATAAGAAGAAGGGAAACTAGTGTGTGTTTTGAAGGAGTTCAAATCTGCCCTAGGTTGGACCTTGGCCGATATCAAAGGTATAAGTCCTACAACGTGTATGCATCACATATTTCTTGAGGAGGGGGCCAAACCAACTAGAGAGGCTCAACACCGGCTCAACCCTCCGAAGATGGAAGTGGTGAAAAAGGAGATAATTAAGCTCCTTGATTGTGGTGTGATTTATCCCATCTCTGATAGCCGTTGGGTTTCACTTATCCAGTGTCTGCCCAAGAAATCTGGAGTGACGGTTGTAGCAAATGCGGATAATGAGCTTGTGCCCACCCGAATTCAAACCGGGTGGCGAGTGGGCATTGATTATAGGAAGCTAAACGCCACCACAAGGAAGGACCACTTCCCATTGCCGTTCCTAGATCAAATGCTTGAGAGGTTAGTGGGTCATTCCCTTTATTGTTTTCTTGGTGGTTATTCCGGTTATAATCAAATTGTCATTGCCCCGGATGATCAAGAAAAGACCACTTTTACTTGTCCCTTTGGAACGTTTGCATATCGACTCATGCCATTCGGTTTGTGCAATGCTCCTGCCACGTTTCAAATGTGTATGGTTAGCATATTTTCTGATTATGTTGAAAGGATTATTGAGATATTCATGGATGATTTTAGTGTCTTTGGTAATTCATTTGATAATTGCTTAGATAATCTCACTTTAATCTTGAAACGTTGTGTTGAAACAAACCTTGTGTTAAATTGGGAAAAATGCCATTTTATGGTTAAACAATGTATTGTTTTGGGTCATATAATCTCTGAAAGAGGAATTGAGGTTGATAAGTCTAAAATAGATCTTGTACGCTACTTACCCTCTCCTACTTCGGTAAGAGAGGTTCGTTCTTTTCTTGGTCATGCAGGATTCTATCGACGATTTATCAAAGACTTTTCCAAGATTGCACAGCCCTTATGTCGTCTCCTACAAAAGGAAGTGTCTTTTGAGTTCAACGAGGCGTGTGAGCAAGCATTCAACCACCTCAAAAACCTCCTCACCACGGCACCAATTATAACTCCACCAGATTGGTCCATTCCCTTTGAACTAATGTGTGATGCATCGGATTATGCACTTGGAGCTGTTTTGGGCCCAAGGAAAAACAAGCTGCCACATGTTATTTATTATGCTTCTCGTACCTTAAATGATGCACAATTAAATTATTCCACGACTGAGAAAGAGCTTTTGGCTGTTGTCTTTGCATTAGATAAGTTTAGATCATATTTAATTGGCACTAAAGTCATTGTTTTCACTGACCATGCAGCCTTGAAGTACTTGTTCACAAAGAAAGAAGCTAAACCTGGACTCATTCGTTGGATGCTTCTACTTCAAGAGTTTGATATCGAAATCAAGGACAAGAAGGGGAGTGACAATGTAGTTGCTAACCATCTAAGCAGGTTGGTGCGTGAAGAAGAGGTTCTTCCCATCTCTGAAACATTTCCAGATGAACAACTCTTGTCTATTAAGGTAAGTGCGCCTTGGTACGCAGATTTGGTGAATTATTTGGTGACTAAACAAGTTCCTAGCACCCTAAATAAATTCCAACGTGATAAACTTAAGAAGGATGCTAGATTTTATGTTTGGGATTACCCATACTTGTGGAAATATTGCTCAGATCAGGTTATAAGAAAATGTGTGCATGAATCAGATTTTCACTCAATTTTAAGTTTTTGTCACACATATGCATGTGGGGGTCATTTTGGCACCCAAAAGACAGCTTTTAAGGTTCTTGAAAGTGGTTTTTATTGGCCTACTTTGTTTAAAGATGCTAGAACCTTTTGTTTAACGTGTGATCACTGCCAAAGAATAGGTAATACAGGCCTAAAAGATCAAATGCCGCAGGTCCCCATCTTTGTTGTTGAAATTTTTGATGTTTGGGGTATTGATTTTATGGGTCATTTTCCTTCATCTTTTGGTTTCAATTACATATTACTTGCAGTTGATTATGTTTCAAAGTGGGTGGAAGCGAAAGCCACTCGAACTAGCGATTCTAAAGTTGTGGCATATTTTGTGAAAACTGATAGGAGCATATTTATGCGCCTTAGTTTAGCTTGTTCTTGTGCATTTATAGTGTTTTTCCTTAGTAAAGTAGTCTTTTAAGCTAGTTTTATGTGTTTTCAGGTTTTAAGGGCAAAGCATGCAAAGGGAAGCATTTTGGAGCCTTTTGGAGCAAATTAGAGCTTGGAATGGACATCATATGCTTGGAGCCAAGAGGATGGACGAAATTGAAGATTTGAAGATGATGTTTCTTACTTGAACAAGGTTTCCTAGTCGAAGTAGGAAAGCGCCTAATTAAAAGATGAAATCCTAGTCAACGAAGGATTCCTAATTGAAGAAGGATTCCTAATCAACGAGGGATTCCTAGTTGGAGATGGATTCCTAGAAGAATGAAGATTCCTACTCAAACAAGGTTTCCTACTCGAAATAGGAAAGTTAAATCCGAATAGCATCAAGTTTCAGCAACAAAGAAGATTTCCAAGTCCAAGAAGGAAAGGTTTCCAAGATGAAGTAGGAGAAGAATTCCAAGTCAAGAGAGGATTGAGACATGTTTTCCTAATGCTAGAAGGACTCCTAAGTGTTGTAGGACACAAATGAGACGTTTCTAGAAAGGTTCCCATCCTTGCCGTGAGTTTCTACATTTCCTATCAGTTTTGGGGCTTTCTAGAAGCCCTATCCCTAATCCCTACATTGGTGCCGCACCCTAGCCTTCTAGATACCCTAATTCCTTGACTTGCAAGGCTTTCTAGAAACCTTATCACCTTATCCCTTACCTGCCGCACCCTTATCCCTTGTCCCTTAGGATTTCTGATTGTTTTAACCTAATTCCTTGTGGATTTGGGTTATTCAAGTCCATATCTGATTCCCCTAGGGTTTTAAGTGCCTATATATACTCATATTAACCCCTAAATCAGATTACCACCTCTTATACACATTCATTCATTCCACAAATTCAGAAATTCGCCCAAACCTGTCTCCACACCTTTGCCGCACCATCCCCATCCCTTAAACACTACTACATCCATCCATAACCATTCATCCATACACCTAAGGCCCTAACCCTATCCCTAGACCCTTTGCCGCACCAAGGAGGAGGAGAAGGATGCTTGGAAGTTCATACAATTCAAGTTCACGCCGCTGGAATTTCTAGGTGTTTCTTTTCCTTTGATTTCAATGTTTAAATTCAATTCTCTTTGTTTTGTGCATATGAGGAACTAAACCCCCCCTTGGCTAGGGGGGATTCGAAATACATGTTTATGCTTGCGTTATGATTTGATTACTTCTAATTGCGTTTCATAAGTTGTGAATTCAATTTACTTATCTATGTGAATTACATTGATTTGTGTGTGTTGGTTGAGAGTGCACGCTTAATTATCATGCATAGATTGAATGCTAGGATATAAGGAAATTTCACCTAATCGTTATGGACTTATATTCACAAGTAGTAAAGGTTGATGATCTCAATCGCGTTAATTAAATTCTTGGCATAAGTTTCATGCAATCATAGTAACAAGTGCTTCATCAATGCTTATGATTTTCATAGTAACAAGTAGTAAAGGTTAATGATTCTTGCTTGTATCTCTATTATGCAATCATGTAGGGGACTTGTGGGGAATGCTTTGGGTTGTTGTATGCAATTCATCCAATTCAATAACGTTAGGAAAATCTGAAGGTTAATTTAAGTGGACCTAATTAACTTGGGGCGTTGAGAATTCATGGTTTATTGAAAAGCAATTTGAAATCGGTTCGTATGCAAGTGTGACATGTGTGGAGATGAACCCCTTAGCTAGCC
The DNA here is from genome assembly GCA_006547085.1 of Malus baccata. Taxonomy (NCBI): domain Eukaryota; kingdom Viridiplantae; phylum Streptophyta; class Magnoliopsida; order Rosales; family Rosaceae; genus Malus; species Malus baccata. Next base: position 18,071 of record VIEB01001544.1, on the reverse strand, counting down.
TTCCATCTATTCATTTAAACCAAATTCGTTTTAAAATCTGTTCTAGTTTACAAAGTTTTGTTTTGTTTTTAAATTCGTCCAAAATCAATCCCCCTTTACTTTGTTGAGTCATATTAGTTAGAAATCAATTTAGTTTGTGTTTTTAAGTGTCTTGAGTCAAGTTATAATCAATTTTCGTCCAAATTCTTCCTTAGTGTCAGAAACTGCCCAGAAAGTGTTTTTAAGGCAGTTTTGAGTGTTTGTTTGCTGTTTTGAGTCTTTTGGTTTGTTTTGGTGTTTTAAAGTTTAGTTTTGCATTCTTTGAGTCTAGTTTAGTGTTTTAAACTTGTTTTTACGTAGTTGAGTCAGTTTTCAAGTGATTTAGCAATCCCTCCTAATCCCCGGCCTAGAACGATCCCTACTTACATACTTACTACAATTGATAAAAAGAGGGTTTAATTTGAGTGCTAGTTAATATCATATCAAAAACTAATATCTTTTCTAGATTTGGGATGCCTAGGGTGCTAATAAGTGATGGAGGGTCTCATTTTTGTAATCGTACCATTGAGGCATTACTCAAGAAGTACCATGTGACACATAAGGTTTCCACACCTTATCACCCCCAAACCAATGGCCAAGTCGAGGTGTCTAATCGAGAGATCAAACAGATTTTGGAGAAGACCGTTGGGCCAAATAGAAAAGATTGGAGCTTACGGTTTGATGATGCACTATGGGCGTATCGAACAGTTTACAAAACCCCCATTGATATGTCTCCTTTTCGGCTTGTGTATGGCAAGCCATGCCATCTACCCGTGGAATTAGAACATAGAGCTCATTGGGCCATCAAGACCTTCAATTTGAATGTGGACCAAGCTGGAATTCATCGAAAGCTTCAATTGAGTGAACTTGATGAGATAAGGCATGAAGCTTATGAGAATTCTAGAATTTACAAAGAGAAAACCACGACATTCCATGATAAGATGCTTCGAGGCAAGACTTTCACACTTGGGCAGAAAGTGTTGTTGTTCAACTCCCGTCTTCGTCTATTCCCTGGTAAGTTACGTTCCAAGTGGGTTGGCCCATTTGTTATTACTAATCTTTTTGTGCAGGGTGCAGTCCAAATTAAGAGCTTAAGAACTGGGCAAGAATTCAAGGTGAATGGACATCGATTGAAGCCATACTACGAGAACTTTGTGGAGGAAATCCCACTGCATGTCGTGGGTTCCAAGGAGGAGTGATGGTGTTCTTCGTCCGGCTGTACGACGTTAAAGCAAGCGCTATGTGGGAGGCAACCCATGCATACAACAAAGGAAGCCCTAGGCATCACTTTAATTCCAGATTTGCGTTCCTAACACTCCTCTCTTTGTTGTTGTTTCTTTTCTGCCCTGTTTATTCGTTTAGTTGATGTTTGCATGTTTACTTGTGTTTTGTGTGAATTTATGCTTGAAACACTGAGGACAATGTTTGATTTAAGTGTGTGGGGGGGGGTAATTAAGTGTTTTTGATGCAAATTCGTGGGGTTCTATCACCCATAACTTCAAGTGTTGTTCCTTGCTGTTTTAAGTGTTTTTAGGCTGTTTTGATGTGTTTTAGTATGTTTTGTTCTAAAAATCCGAAAATCCCAGAAAAATTTGAAAAATCGTTTTGAAAAAACCAAAAAGAGTTGTTTTTTTTTTATTTTTGTGTGTTTGTTTATGTCTTAGGGTACCTTCCAGCACAATGATGAGGATTTGATTTGTAATTGCATGGCTGTTAAAGAGAGTGATCAACATGGATGAAAGTTTGATTTACTCTTTGATATGATATTAACTAGCACTCAAATTAACCCTCTTTTTATCAATTGTAGTAAGTATGTAAGTAGGGATCGTTCTAGGCCGGGGATTAGGAGGGATTGCTAAATCACTTGAAAACTGACTCAAAAACGTAAAAACAAAGTTTAAAACACTAACTAGACTCAAAGAATGTAAAACTATAACTTAAAACACCAAAACAAACCAAAAGACTCAAAACAGAAAACAAACACTCAAAACTGCCTTAAAAAACACTTTCTGGGCAGTTTCTGACACCAAGGAAGAATTTGGACTAAAATTGATTATAACTTGACTCAAGACACTTAA
>VIEB01001544.1:0-12713 GCA_006547085.1 Malus baccata | reverse complement strand
TCTTCCTTTGTTGAATGCATGGATTGCCTCCCAAGTAGCGCTTGCTTTACCGTCGTACAGCCGGACGATGCTCCATTGAAGGTTTATGGAACCCCACGGCATGGAGGGGTTTTTCCACAACCTGTCCTACGAAATACTTCATTCTTTGGGTCCTTGAATGGGATGGGATAATGATCCTTTCTTATTGTCATGTTTTGCTTCTCTAAATCAACACGAACTCTCCCACCACGTTGTCTTCGATTAGGTACCTGCACCATACAAGGTAACAACCTATTAGTTGAAATGGGAATCGAAATTGGAATGGGTGGCTTACCTTTGTATGGCACAGAAGTGGTAGCACTATGGACATATGCACAAGGGGTGCACTCGGCCAGATTTGGTGAGTTCAATGTTGGGGCCGTGCACTCTTTGTTGTTCACTCCAATTCCTTCCTCGATGGTGGGTTGTGGTACATTCTTCTTGACTAGTGTTGAACATTCCTGCCCTATATTTTCAATTACATTAATAGCACAACAAGAACGAACATCATTAGTATTCTCAACCGATTCAGAAATCTTAAAGTTAATCATATCACCACCAAAGGCCATAGTTACTGCTCCCTTGGCCACGTCAATCTTGGTTTGAGCCGTTTTCATGAATGGTCGTCCAAGTAAGAGTGGTGATGGTGGAGAGTGGGTTGAGTCCTCCATATCAAGCACATAGAAATCTGCAGGAAAAATCAAGTGGTCTACCTGCACCAAAACATCTTCCAACACTCCTTTGGGATATGCATTAGATCGATCGGCTAATTGAATAATAACACCATCATTTTTAAGCTTTCCTAGATTCATAGATGCATAAACAGAATATGGCATGACATTTATAGATGCACCTAAATCTAACATAGCATGATCAAACCTCGTATTGCTAATAACACAAGGGATAGTGAAAGTACCTAGATCTTTGCATTTAGGTGGTAACTTTCTTTGCGACAATGCAGATACATTCTCACTTACATGTACCACCTCTTTCTCCCGTATCCGTTTCCTTGTTGTACAAAGCTTCTTAAAAAACTTGGCATACTTCGGGATTTGCTTTATAGCATCAAGGAGAGGGATATTGACATGCACCTTTCTAAACGTCTCAAGAACGTCTTTTTCCTCTTCTTCGTTCTTGGCTTGCAAAAATCTGGTAGGAAACGGTACATTTGGAGGAATGACATTAGAATTAACTTGAATTGGACCTTCCTTACCTATGGTGGCCGAATTAGAATGTTTGGATGGTTGCGGCAAGGGTGTTTCTACCCTTGCCGTGGCCTTTGCTTGGTCCTCCTCTTCAATTTGCAACTTCTCGTCCTCCTTGAGGGCAGATTTCGATGGTTGTGGCTCAGTTCCTACTTCTTTCCCGCTCCTTAGCGTGATAGCCTTGGCAATTTCGACTCCTCCCCTCGGATTGACAATAGTTGAACTTGGCAACTTGCCTTGCTCTCGAAATTGGCCCATGAACTCCGCAATTTGCCCTACTTGCTTCTCCAACTCATCCATCTTTTTGTCTCTATTTTGGATACCCTGCGCCATAGAAGTTAGTAATTGAAAAATCTGATCATTATCAATGGACGAACCTGAATTGGTTTGGGTAGGTTGTGCTTGAGGTTGTGTGGTTGCAAACGGCTTTTGATAGAAACCCGTGGGTTGTTGCCTAAATGTGCTTTGTTGTTGGCCTTGTTGGGGTTCTCGCCATTTGAAGTTTGGATGATCTCTCCAACCGGGATTGTAAGTATTAGAGAAGGGGTCATTCTTCGGTTGGTATTGGTTGCCAAATCCCACGACATTGAGGGTCTCCCACCCTCCATTTTCTATCAATTGTGGGCACTTGTCCGTAAGGTGTTCGTGCGTGGAGCATACGCCACAAACTGCCACGTTTTGCACTTTTGGACCTTCCACCACCTGAGAAAGCAAAGTAGTAAGTTTAGCCATTTGATTTTGAAGTTCGGTTATGGCACTTACCTCATTGACTTGGTGTTGCCGTGGGTTATTCCTTTGTCAAACGCCTTCGGATTGTTGGGCATTCAACGCACGATTCGCAATCAATGTCTTTGCTGCCGTGGGGGTCTTGTCCACCAAGGCTCCTCCCGCTGAGGCATCTAGCATTTGACGTTCGATTGGTAGAAACCCCTCGTAGAAGTATTGTAGAAGAAGCTCATCCTTCATCTGATGCTGTGGACAAGAAGCAACAAGAGATTTAAAACGTTCATAATAAGTAGGAAAAGATTCACCTTCATCTTGTTGTATTCCACTTATCCTTTTTCGTAGGAGAATGACCCGAGAAGTTGGGAAAAACTTCTCCAAGAAAGCTCGTTTCATGCTCTCCCAAGATGTGACAGTTCCGGGAGCTAATTCATACAACCAACTTTCGCCTTCTCCAAGAGAGAAAAGGGAAAGGCCTTCATCTTCAATATGCTCCCATCGATGTTAATTGGAGTCATGCTTGAACACACCACCTCGAACTCTTTCAAGTGCTTGTTAGGGTCCTCCATGGACAACCCATGGTATTTCGGAATGTGGTGTAGCAAACTTGACTTCAACTCGAATTCTTCGGTCTTTCCTTAAGCAGCCGCGGGGTATTGGATGCATAGGGGTGTGGCATTGTCCAATCCCGAAGCCGAAAGCTCCTTGATTGTACGATTGTCTTGTGCCATGACTGTCTCAACTTCACCCACTTGTGTCGTGGGTTCCTCTTTCTCAATCTCAACTTCAGCTTCTGAATTTGAACTTGATTCACTAGGTTCTGGATTCTTCCTCTTTCGTCTCAACTCAGGTTCAAAATCGTCGCCAAAGTCCAAGATGTGTTCACGAACCGGATGAGAACTCCGAGTCATAAACTAGTACCTAAAACAAGAAAACAAAACAAACTCAGAATCTGGAACGAATTAAAACAGAAATAAAACAATCCAAGGGATTAGCAAAGTTGCTAATCCCCGGCAACGGCGCCAAAATTTGATATGATATTAACTAGCACTCAAATTAACCCTCTTTTTATCAATTGTAGTAAGTATGTAAGTAGGGATCGTTCTAGGCTGGGGATTAGGAGGGATTGCTATATCACTTGAAAACTGACTCAAATACGTAAAAACAAGTTTAAAACACTAAACTAGACTCAAAGAATGCAAAACTAAACTTTACAACACCAAAACAAACCAAAAGACTCAAAACAGCAAACAAACACTCAAAACTGCCTTAAAACACTTTTTGGGCAGTTTCTGACACTAAGGAAGAATTTGGACGAAAATTGATTATAACTTGACTCAAGACACTTAAAAACACAAACTAAATTGATTTCTAACTAATATGACTCAACAAAGTAAAGGGGGATTGATTTTGGACGAATTTAAAAAAAAACCAAAACTTTGTAAACTAGAATAGATTTTAAAATGAATAGATGGAAGGCTAGCTAAGGGATCTCCAGACATGTCACACTTGCATATAAAACGATTTCCAATTGCTTTTCAATAAACCATGAATTCTCAACGCCCCAAGTTAATTAGGTCCGCTTAAATTAACCCTCAGATTTTCCTTAAGTTCCCTACATGAAAGCGCATAATAGAGTTCAAGCAAGGATCATTAAGTTTTATGAAAATCATAAGCATTGACGAGGCACTCGTAACTATGAATTGCATGAAACTTATGCCAAGAATTTACTTAACACGATTGTGATCAACAACCTTTACTACTTGTGAATATAAGTTCATAACGATTAGGTGAAATTCCCTTATATCCTAGCATCAAATTCATGCATGCAAACTAAGTGTCGACCCTCAATCAACATACAAGAATAAGTTTTAATTCACATAGATAAGCAAATTGAAATCACAACTTATGAAACGTAATTAGAAGTAATCAAATCATATAGCAAGCATAAATATGGTTTCGAATCCCCCCCTAGCCAAGGGGGGTTTAGTTCCTCATACTCGCAATTATACAAAGATAACTTAAATTAAACATTGAAATCAGAGATAGAAAACACCTAGAAACGCTCCAACACTCCCAATGCTTGGGCATAGGCACGGCACAAGGTTGTTCCTTCTCCTTCCTTCCCTGCAATAGTCACGGCACAACAGAGATGAATATGGTCGAGGGATGTATGAATGTAGGAAAATACGGTAGAGGGTGGTGACTAAATGGTGCAGCAAAGGGTGGTATTTATAGGCTGAAATTCGCAGCCCCTATGTAACAAAGGAAAAGGATTTAAAAGCCTAATTTGTATAGGATAATAACTCACAATCCTTGAAGGAAAAGGCTAAGGCTTTTAGAAACCAAGGAGGAAAGCAATACCCAGGTTTCTAGAAGTCTTAGAAAGGTTTGGGGCGTCACTTTTGTAGGACAAGGGATAAGGCCTTCTAGAAAGGTTGTTTTGTGGCTGATTTCTAGAAAAACAAGGGATAAGGTGTGGCACCTTTGTAGGAAGGGATAAGGCTTCTAGAAATCAGGTTTTAGGTCTCCAAATAAGAAAAGAAATCCCTTTTGTAGCTGAAATCTTTATGCATTAGGATTAGGGAAAGATAGGATAGGATAAGGTTTGTTTGGATAAGAGAAGCTAAGATAAGGTTATGGATAATGTTTTGGATAAGGTTTCTTCACTTGAGCTAATTCTTTGACTTTAACTTTCCCTCTTCAAGGAGGAAACCTTGTTTGAGTAGGAGTCTTCAATCTTCTAGAAATCCAACTTCAACTAGGAATCCATTGTTGACTAGGATTTCATCTTCAATTAGGCACTTTCCTACTTCAATTAGGAAACTTTGCATCTTCAATTCTTCAACTTTGAAACACATTCCTAGCTACTTCAATCCTTCAAATTCGTCCATTCTTTGTGCTCCAGAAGCATGAACTCCATTCTAGCTCAATTTTTCTCCAAAATGCTCGAAATTGCATCTTTTTATATGCTTTGCCCTTAAAACCTGAAAACACATGGAAATAGCTTAAAAGACTACTTTAACTAAGCAAACATAACGAAAATGCATAAGAACAAGCTAACTAAGGTGCATAAATATGCCCCTATCACTCTTTGTTTATGCTTGGTTGTGGTTATAACTTATGAATTCACATATAATCATAAAGGAAAAAAATTAGTTTTAGTAACATGCTTGAAGGAAGGAACTCAAACAAACGCTACAACCTTGTCAGACTTGAGCCTAAACGTTTATTTGGAGAGTTAAAATCTGTGCATTATTGTTTTCTAAAGTCGTTGCATGATCTCATTATTCTTTGCTTGGTTACTACTTAGAAGGCGTTTCATCATTTAATTCCAAATGCTAGAACTCATGCCCATTTAATTCAAAGCATGCTATTGATTTGCATAACACATATTCAAGATGAAGTTGTGTAGTTACCACCACCTTAGCCAAAATGCCGTGTGCCCTACCTCATTTTTATGTTTAAGTTAACCCCATTGAGACTTGTTAGCCTACATTCTTTGTGAACCCACACTATCCTCACCTAGCCTAGTTTAGGACCATCCATACCCGTGTTCTCAAAGCATAGTAAAGCATGATTCAAATTGAATTCCTTTTCATTAATGTATGGCAGAAAACAAGTGTGGGGGAAGTGTGAGTTAGTGTGCCATAGGCACGGGTAGAAAGAAAAGAAAAGAAAAATATTTGTGAAAAGTATGAAAAAAAAATAAAAAAAAAGAGTTGAAAAGATGTGAAAAAGAGTTCTAAAGTGTTGTTTGTTGAAGAAAGAGTCCAAAAAATTGAATTCGGCCCTAAGTATTGCTTGAATCTTCCCTTCGTGTTTAAAAGTTGATTTATACAATCTAAGCGAATTCTAAGTTTCAATTTCATTACTTTGCTAGCTATTGCTTTAAGAACGTTTGTTATCCCTATCCTTCATTTGTTAGCCAACACCCAAAGCCCCGTTACAACCTTTGACTTCAATCTTGAGTGTTATGTGTTTCAATTTGTGGAGTTTGAATTTGGTATGAGCATATGGTGTCACTGGTTCTCGCGACTAAGTAGTAGCATTCCATTCATGAGATCATATCTAAGCATGCTTATTAACTCTAGCAATTGCTTTCTTTGTGATACATATATGTGATAGGAGCATATTTATGCGCCTTAGTTAGCTAGTTCTTATGCATCTTTGTTATGTTTTCTTCGTTAAAGTAGTCTTTTAAGCTACTTTCATGTGTTTTCAGGTTTAAAGGACATATTACATGAAATGATGCAATTTGGAGCTTTTGGAGCAAAAAGTGAGCTTGGATTGAAAAGGACATGCTTGGAACACAAGGTTGGGATGGAATTGAAGAGTTGAAGATTTGAGGTTTCCTACTTGATGTAGGAAAGCTAAGCCTAAAAGTTTCCATTTTGGGTTGATCTTTCCTAATTCGGAATTGGCAACCAAAGTTTCTAAAGTTGGAAGTTTCTATTCTTGGAGGTTTCCAATTTCGAGAGTTTCTATTCTCGGCGTTGGGCTTTTAGATGACCTAAACCCAAATTCCTTGTGGACCTTCATCCTATGCCGCACCCTAGGGCCTAATCATCTAAATTCTGCCATGTTAAACCCTAATCCATTTCTCCTAAACCCAAGCCGCACCTTTCCATCCTAGAAGCCCTATTTTACAAACCCTAAACCTTAGCCCATTAAACATGCCGCACCTAACCCTAGCCCATTGTTTTTAATCTGAATTCATTAGGGTTTTTAGGTGCCTATATATATGCATTCCCACACCTTTGCCGCACATCTACCATCCCCCTACACAAATCAGAAAATCACCATCACCCTAATCCCTTCCTTGCCGCAGCCACCACCCATTCCAGCAACCTTTCCCACCTTTTGCCGCAGCCTTCATCCATTCTAGCACCATTTATACACCTTGCCGCACCACCCTACACCACCGATATACCCTGCCGCACCACCATAACATCCTCCTTCCCTCCCTAAACCGAAATCACATCCAAACAGCTGAGGACTTAAACCCCCTTAGTTGGGGGGTGATTCGAAACCATGTACATGCTTGCAATTTGATTCGATTACATTCAGTTGTTATTTCATAAGTTATGGATTCAATTCGTTCATCTATTTGATTGATAATTTATTTGTGTATGTTGATTGAGAGTGCACGCTTAGTTTTCATGCATGAATATGATGCTAGATTATGAGGGAGTTTCACCTAATAGTTACAATCTTATAATCACAAGTAGTGAAGGTCGCTTGAAACCGATCGCGTTGAATGAATTCTTAGCATAAGTTTCATGCAATTCATAGTAACGAATGCTTCGTCAATGCTTATGTTTTTCATAGAACGTAATGATTCTTGCTTGTATCTCTATTATGCAATTCATGTAGGGAACTTGTAGGGAATGTTTTGGGTTGTCGTATGCAATCATCCAACTTAATAACTTGTGGAAAAACTGAGGGTTAATTAGTGCAATTCACGGTTAATTTGGGGCGTTGAGTATTCATAGTTTATCGGAAGAACAACTGAAAATCGTTTTGCTTGCAAGTGTGACATGTGTGGAGAAGAACCTCCTAACTAGCCTTTTATCCATTCTTTTCACCAAAATCGTTTTACAATCTGTTTTAATTTAAGTTTCTGTTTTGTTTTACATTTTCGTCCAAAACAAATCCCCCTTTAGGTTAGAGTCTTAGATTAGTTAGAAAGTGTTTTGATTTGTGTTTCTAAGTATTTTGATTCAAGTTTTCATCAAATTTCGTCCAAATTAGTGTAGGTGCTCAAAACTGCCCAGAAAGTGGTTTTTAGGCAGTTTTGAGCCTTCTAGTTGCTGTTTTGGTTGTTAGGTTTGTTTAAGTGTTTTAACTTTTAGTTTTGCATTCTTTGAGTCTCGTTTAGTGTTTTAACCTTTGTTTTTGAGTTTTTAAGCCAGTTTCCAAGTGTTTAGCAATCCCTCCTAATCCCCGGTCCAGAACGATCCCTACTTACATCTTTACTACAATTTGACAAAAAGAGGGTTTAATTTGTGTGCTAGTTAATATCATATCAATATGTGAGCATTCGTTTTCATATCTACATCAATCTTCTCACATATAACTAGTATAGGGTGTGTAGTTAGAAAATCTGAGTGAAAATTGAGTGCATATCTTGTGAGGAATTGTGAACTAGTAAGTTGTGACTATGATTAAGTATGTGCTTAAGTGTAAAGATGACTAAAATCTGTGGGGATAATGATTTTTAACATGTCACGTGCATTGGAAATCCCTGAGGCAAATGTTGGAAGGTTAGATTGTGTTTCGTTTGTTTTTGTTTCGTTTTGTTTTCTTTAGTTTGTTTGTTTTGCTCGAGGACTAGCAAAAGCTAAGTGTGGGGGAATTTGATAGGAGCATATTTATGTGACTTAATTGGCTTGTTCTCATGCATTTACGTTGTGTTTCCTTAGTTATTTTAGTGTTTAAAGTCACTTTTGTGTGTTTTCAGATTCTAATGGCAAATTATGCAAATTGGTGCCTTTTGGAGCAAAATTGGGCTTGGAATGATGATCACATGCTTGGAGCTCAAGGAATGAACGTAATTGAAGATTTGAAGAAGTTTGGATTCCTAATCAATGAAGGATTCCTACTCACATGAGGATCGCTAGAAGAACAAGGATTCCTACTCCAACAAGGATTCCTACTTGAAGTAGGAAAGTTAAGCCAAGGTTTCCTACTTTGGTTTGACCTTTCCTAAGTGTCCCTAAGTGTTATCAACTTTGAAGGCCTCCTAAGTATTCTAGGACATCAAGCACGCATTTCTTGCATGGTCTAAGTTAATGCCGCACCTCACATGCCCTTTTCACACTCCCATCTTCCTTGCCGTGCAAGGGAACCCTTTCCCTTCAGTTTTAGGACATTTAAACCTTTCCCTAAACCTTTCCTACATCACAGCCGCATCCCTTAACCTTTACTCTTCCTTGCCGTGCAAGGGAGAGTGATTCTTTCCTATTTTCTGAATTAAAACACATTCCTATTGTGTTTTGTTCCCTTGCCGCATATCTTAGCCAATTTCCCTTAGTTTTCTGATTTGATTTCCTATTTCTAGAAGCTTTTGACTTAATTTCTTATTACCTAAATAACCTAGGGTTTTAATTCCTGAAATCCTTTAAATAAGCATCCTTTTTGCAGCCACAAAACATCCATTCACTTACCATTCACTCCAGAAAGCTATCCCCACTCTCTACCACATCCATACTTCACCATTCCTCATATTTTCTGCCCAGAAACTACCCTAGCCGACCCCTACATTCATCCTAACCTTAATTCCATCCTTCTACATCATCCATAACTCCCTAAACTCACCCCCAACCCTTGTGCCACAGCAAAGGAAAGGAAGAAGAAGTGCTTGAAGGTTCTAGCTGTTTAACATTGAATTGTTCGAATATTTAGGTGTTCTCTTTCTTATATTTACAATGTATAAATCTGTTTTCCTTTGTTTTGTGAACATGAGGAACTAAGCCTTTTTGGCTAGGGGGTTATTTAATACCATGATTATGCTTGCAAGATGAATTGATTACGTCTAATTGTTATTTCATGAATTGCGAATGCAATTTGCTTAACCGTTTGATTGATGACTTATTTTTGTGTGTTGATTAAGGTGGCCAACTTAGTTTTCATGCAGAAATTTGAAGCTAAAATATAAGGAAGTTTCACCTAATAGTTACAACCTTATATTTGCAAGTAGTGGAGGTCGCTTATAAATGATCGTGTTAAATGAATTCTTGGAAAACGTTTCATGCTTTTCATAGTAACAATTGCCTCGTCAATGCTTATAGTTTTCATGAAGCTTAATGATCTTTGATTGTACCTTTATTGTGCTTTTCACGTAAGGGACTTTTAGAGAATGCTTTGAGTTGTTGCATGTGCATTCCCATCCAATTCAATAATTTAAGGAAGACTTGAAGGTTAAAAAAGTGCTACCACAGTTAACCTAGGGCATTGAGGATCATGGTTTATTGAAAGAAGCAATTGGAAATCAACTTCGAATGCAAGTGTGTTATGTGTAGAGAAGAACCCTCTAGTTACCCCATATCTCATCAATTCACTTAATTTTGTCTAAGAATCTGTTTACATTGTTCTTGCTTTGTTTTACTTATTTTCGTCCAAAATCAACCCACATTATTTCTTTGAGTCATCTTAATTAGAACTTATCTTAGAATATGTTTTTAAGTGTTTTAGGTCATTAGAAAACAAATTTCGTCCAAGTTTGTGTTAGAGTCCCAAAACTGCCCAGAAAGTGTTTTTAAGGCAGTTTTTAGTGTTTTTGTGCTGTTTTGGGTTTTTTGGTTTGTTTTAGTGTTTTAGAGTTTAGTTTTGCAATTCTTTGAGTCTAGTTTAGTGTTTTGATGCGTAAATAAACTTAACACACAAATTAAACCCTCTTTTTATCAATTGTAGCAAAGTATGTAAGTAGGGATCGTTCTAAACCGGGGATTAGGAGGGATTGCTAAACACTTGAAAACTGAATTAGAAACGTAAAAACAAAGTTTAATACACTAGATTAGACTCAAAGAATGCAAAACTAAAGTTTAAAATACTAAAACAAACCAAAAACTCAAAACAGCAACCAAAAGACTCAAAACTGCCTTAAAAACACTTTCTGGGCAGTTTTGAGCACACAACACCAAATTGGACGAATTTGGGTTTTAACTTGTACGGAAACACTTAAAAACATAAACCAAAACACTTTCTAACTAATCTAGGACTTCAAAATAAATGGGGATTTGATTTGGACGAAAATAAACTAAATGGGCAGATTGTAAGACAAAATTGTGATGAATCAATGGATGATGGAATAGCTAAGGGGTTCTTCTCCACACATGAAATATATGCAACGTTAATCAATTTCCAGTTATCAATTTAATAAGTTATGAACCTCGACACTCCAAGTTAATTAGGTCCGCTTAAATTAAGCTTCAGATTTCCCTAGAATCATTGAATTGGATGAATATGCATCGCAAACAAATTATTCCTAACAAGTTCTCTATATGAACAGCATGATAAAGACACAAGTTAGAATCATTACGTTCGTTGGAAATCATAAGCATCAACAAGGCATTCGTAACTATGAAAAGCATGATACTCTTGCCAGGAATCTACTTAACACGATCGTGACTAGCGACCTTCACTACTTACGAATATAAATTCATAACGATTAGGTGAAACAAACTTATATCCTAGCACCAAATTCAAGCATGCAAATTAAACGTGCACTCTCAATCAACATACAAGAATAAGTTCTAAATCAAACGGTTAAGCAAATTGTATTCACGACTTATGCAACGATAACTGGAAGTAATCAACTTATTTCACATATATAATCATGGTTTTGAATCCCCCCTAGCCAATAGGAGTTTTAGCCACTCATGTTCATAGCAAAACAAAAGGGAAAGAAATTACACTTTGAAATTATGAAACGAATTACACCTAGAATGCACCAACAACGCAGCTTGGACATCCAAGGATCCTTCATTCTTCCTCCTTGCTACAACACACAAGTGGTTGGGTTTTGAGGATTATGGATGGTGTAGAAGTATGGATTTAGGGTTAGGATGAGTGTATGGGGCGGCTAGGGATGTTTTTAGGCAGAAACTAGGGTGAATGGTGGTAGAATGGTGCGGCTAAGTGTATGGAATGGGTTCTGGCTTGAATGGTCTTCTCTGGATGCTTTATGGCTGCAAAAGAGAGTTTATTTAAAGGGATTTCAGGAATTCCAGCCCTAGGTTATTTAGGTAAACAGAAATTAAGTCTAAAGCTTCTAGAAATAGGAAACAAAATCAGAAAATTAAAGGAAAGGGCAAGGAATATGCGGCAAGGGTCTAAAGCACATTAGGAATGTGTTTTAATGCTCAAAATCAGGAAAGGACCCTCTCCCTTGCACGGCAAGGAAGAGGAAAGGGTAAGGGGGGGGTGCGGCTAGGGGTCATAGTATGCAAGGAATGTGTATTTGATGTCCTAAAATGCTTAGGAGGCCTTCAAAATTGCTAAAACTTAGGGACACTCAGGAAAGGTCACACCAAAGTAGGAAACCTTGGCTTAACTTTCCTATTTCAAGTAGGAATCCTTCTTGGAGTAGGAATCCTTGTTCTTCTAGGAATCCTCATGTGATTAGGAATCCATCTTCAATTAGGAATCCTTCGTCGATTAGGAATCCTTCGTTGATGTAAGCACTTTCCTACTTCAACTAGGAAACCTTGTTCAAGTAGGAATCATCATCTTCAAGTCTTTCAAATTCGTCCAAACCTTGGCTCCAAATATGTGACATTCATTCCAAGCTCCATTTTGCTCCAAAAGGCTCCAAAATGCATCTTTTTATATGCTTTGCCCTTAAAACCTGAAAACACATAAAACTAGCTTAAAAGACTACTTTAACTAAGAAAACATCATGAAAATGCATAAGAACTAGCTAACTAAGGCGCAGAAATATTTGAGTCAGTTTAGAGTTTTTTAACAATCCCTCCTAATCCCCGGTTTAAGAACGATCCCTACTTATCCATACTACAATTGTCAACAAGAGGGTTAATTTGTGTGTTTAGTTATTTTACGCATCACATGCACTCTCAACCAACACACACAAATTAGTTTTAATTCATATAGATAAGTAAATTGAATTCACAACTTATGAAACGCAATTAGAAATAATCAAATCATATAGCAAGCATAAACATGGTTTCTGATATGATATTTTACTAGCACACAAATTAAACCCTCTTTTGTCAAATTGTAGTAAAGATGTAAGTAGGGATCGTT
>VIEB01001543.1:61662-72857 GCA_006547085.1 Malus baccata | reverse complement strand
TTGCTATGTTTAGTTGATCAGGCGCATTTGAAATGCTGTTTAAGCTTGCCATTGATCAAGCTGTTTCACTAAAGTTGACATGGATAAACTCATCATCTGTGATTGCTGCCAACATAGCTGACGCAATGACTTCTGAATATAACCAGAAAACTTCCAAGTCAAGAAAAAGTAAACCCAACTAGATGGTTTCAAGTTTATCACCGTATTAAAATCACATTACCCTCTCAACAGTTATGTATCGACCTTCCAGAACTGACTGATTGAGATTTTTAATGCACCGTTCAGCATCTTCAACTGAGTCCATCGTAATGAAGGCAAAACCACGAGAAATCCGAGTCCGAGGCTCCATAACAAGAAAGCATGAAGCTACCTGAGGATGAATGCAAGCAAATATTATAAATGGAAAATTCATCAGTACACCACGTTTCAATAAAAAGCTCTAAAACAATTAACTTTAAAACAAACAATAAAATCGAAGCACCTTTCCCTCCTTTGAAAAGTGCCTTTCAACATCCTTCTCTGAGACCCTTGTAGATAGGCCGGTCACATACAGTGTATTTCCAGGATTTATAGCAGCAGCCCTACCACACAAAAAAGACTAAGTTGAGCACTAGCAGCACCATCAGTCCATGTGGCCAATACAGAAAAATATCAAAGTCATCAATGGGAACAAGGTTTGACAAGATTCAACTTTAGAAACACGTATACTACCCAAAACCAAAACCAAAACTTACACCAACCTGCCAGGACTTCTGGACCTTGATCTGCACCAACAAATGCCAACCATGTATCAGAAATATAAGTGGTACATGGCCAAAATATTAAAGTTATTAAAGTCAATGAGTAACATAGTGAAAAGTACATATAAGCAAAAAATTAACACCAACCTGCCACGACTTCTAGAGCGAGACCTCTGCCTTGGTGGCCTAGACAATGATCTTGACCTCGACCTCGGCCTAGACCAAGACCTAGACCTGGACCTGGACTGAGCTCTCCATGGAGAAGGGGATCGTGAATACCTGATTTATCCATACACAATATAAATTTTTTGAACAACTTCAAATAAATAAAAAATAAACATTGATAATCTTATTTGAACTCCACTGCATAGTGAATATACATAATTAAGACCGCAAACTCAAACCTAATATTCTATGCAAAATAACATTTATCTATAGTGTGAATTTAACAGACCCCAGAATTTTCCAAAATGGAACCATATTAACCCTTGCATAAACATATTAACCTTATTGAGAGATACTAGAATGTTCCAAATTGGGCATTTCACCCACTATCCAAGCCAAATTTGAAACATTCTTGAAATCACAATGGAAAAATAAACAAATGCTCAAGGAGCATAAACTTTCAGGTCACTTGATTCTATATTTCTATATGATAACACAGTGAACAACTTCGAAGCCTAATAGTAAATAACAAACATCTATGCTACAATTACATCACTTAAATGGTAAA
The DNA here is from genome assembly GCA_006547085.1 of Malus baccata. Lineage (NCBI taxonomy): Eukaryota > Viridiplantae > Streptophyta > Magnoliopsida > Rosales > Rosaceae > Malus > Malus baccata. The sequence goes on along the minus strand of VIEB01001543.1, from coordinate 71,384 downwards.
CAAACCCTCTCGCGTAAAAACAGTTGCCACATTATGATCTCTCCAAGAAACCCTCAAATTTCACATCGGAATATCTTCCATAGACTATGGCGCAGCACATAAAGCACAACCATATGAACCTAACATAACCCGCATGCGCTCCGGCATATCTATCAACTGCATTTCTAAAACAATTAGCTAATATTGAAAATCCTAAAACAGGGAATTTGTGTGTTGTTCCTTTCCTATAATTGCTAAGGGAGGGCCTTAAAGTATCGGTTTCGCCACAAAAGTTTACGAAAAATAAGAGATAACCAGAGACAAACATAGCAAAAGAAATGTTCCCAATCCATCACCCAAAAAACCAGTTAAACACACAGCAAATTATAAACTCCAACAGATCGAAAGCCTGGATACATATATCATGTCAAAGTACAATTCTTTCTTTCAGACAAACATGGTAGGATGCAATTCCAAACCAGAAATTGAAAACAAGAATTGGGATTTTAGGGCTTACTTTTTGCGTGGAGAATCCGCCTGCACAAAAATTGTAAAACAAAAAAGGGATTAAAATTTTGAACCTTTGTCGAGCATGGAACAGCTGCATACGAAGTTCTAGAGAGAAATTACCATTTTCAGAGGGCAAAGGCGAAGGACTCTAGAGAGAGAAAGAAGAGAGAGAGAGAAGAATGGAGGTAATTAGGGTTTGGGGTCAATGAGCTTTCTTGGATGGGAAAGCGCTGTTTTGCATCTATTTTCTGCGTAGGACCGGAGAATGACATTCAATATTTGTTCGGGAACGATCCTCTACGGCGAGGCACATTTTTATTAGGTGTAATTTTCTTTTTATTAAAGATTTTTGGGTAAACTACATTTTCCACCTTTTAAGTTTGAGTGCAATTACAATGTTATATACAAGGTCTAAAATATCGATATGATTCCGATATTTTCATCGAAATTTTTGTATTTTTGGACTACCGATATTTCCGATATCATTGATATTTTAGACCATGATAGGAACTATATGTGGTACTAAGTCACTCATGTATCTTACCATACAATGTATAAAGTGTAAAATATTGTACAAATTCATTATATATAAATGATTATGGTGTGTTTAAACTTCTTTTATTAATTACAACATATTTTCTACACTCACAATGTTTGCCAGCTCGCTATATATTCAACTTAAATCAGTTAAATCCATCATGCAATGTATTTCCTTCCAATTTTTTGTGATAAATTAATAGATAATTGATTAAATAAACATCCTGTAAAGTTTCAATAAAAATTTCCAAGTTTTTCTTACAATTTCCGTGGTTTTTATTCAATTTTTATTGATATCGATAATATCCCAATATTTCCATCGAAATTTCTGTGTTTTTGAACTGCCGATATTTCTAATATCATCGATATTTTAGACCTTGGTTATATATAAATTTACGAATTTACGCTGATGTCGATGGGAAAAATGTGCCACATGGAAAATGTTAGAATAATTAACAATTTTTTTGTAAACAAAATTTATTTTCTTTGATAAGTTTATTTATTTCTTAATTTTTCCCTAGTTCTTTTCATGCATCACATTGTCAAGTTATCAATTTACAGTTAAATAAATAGATTATGCTAAATTACATAAAACTACCTCAAATATTAGGTCAGTCATAGTTTCATACCCCGTCTTTAAAAAATTTCAATGTCATACCTCATCTACGAATTTTTTACAATTTCATACCTTCCGTCAGTTTTCTGCCAATTCTTCCGTTAAATAGTGACGTGGTTTGAGACGGTGCCCACTATCTATTAAAAAATTAAAAAAATATTAAAAAACTAAAAATATCATTTTTAATATTATTATTTTTTGCATGGGGGACCCACCCCCTCACCTTATCTTCCCCCCCCATATTCCCCAAACTCAAAATCCCACCCATCCCATCTTTTCCAAACCCAGAACCTATTATTCTCGTCTTCCCCAAACCAAGATCCCACCCATCTCGTATCCTCTGCGCCGATCACTACCGCCACTCTCTTCAACCTCCCCCGCTATTTCTCCGGCTTTGCGAACCACCTTCAGCTGTCACTCAACCACCTCACCCATGCCACTTCATCCCTCGACTCCCTCCCTCTGTCCACATCGCTATCGATCGACTCCCTCTCTGATTCTGACTCCACCTTCACCAAATTGGGTTAATCGGGCCTCTCTCTACTCCAGTACCACTTCTGCCCTTTTACCCTGCCCCTCCAAACCCTCAAATCTCTCTACTCCAGTACGACGCGGAGGACACCACGACGGTGATTGTACAAGTGGTCAGGTACGAGGAGAGCGAGGGAACGTTTCAAAGGGTTTCCGAGGTAAGGGTTTTAGCGAATTTGCTGGATGTGGCAACGGAGAGAGGGCGTTGAGGGAGGTGAGGGAGGAGTGAGTGCGCTGAGGAAGGTAAGGGAAGACTGGGTGCGTTAAGGGAGGTGAGGGATGAGCGGGCGTGTTAAGGGAGGTGAGGGAGGAGTGGGCGTTAAAGGATGCGGCGAAGAATGCCAGCAGGGAGTGTGATCTAGGTTTGGGATGGTATGGCAACGGGGAGTGGGATATGGGTTTGGGATGATATCCGGTTGGTTTTAGGTTTGGGGAAGATGGGAGGAGGGAATAAAGGGTGAGGGGGTGGGTCCCCATGCAAAAAAATATTTAAAATGATTTTTTTTTAGTTTTTTTAATATTTAATTAATTTTTTAATAGAGAGTGTGCCCCGTCTTAAGACACATCACTATTTAACGGAAGAATTGACAGAAAACTGATGGAATGTATAAAATTGTAAAAAATTCGTAGATGAGGTATAACATTGAATTTTTTTAAAGACGGGGTATGAAACTGTGATTGACCTAATAGTTGAGGTAGTTTTATGTAATTTATGACACACCCCGACCTAGATCGAGGCATGCTAGCCGTCAAGTAAGGGTGACGTAGCCATGTGCATAGTGCGGAAGCAATAAAGATATAAGGAAATGCGAATAAACAAAAACCAAATCGACTAGAGTACTAGATAAGATAAGGTGCAAGTGCGCGATTAAGTGTGAAATACACCATCAAAGCATAAATAGCCTAAGTGCAGTCCGACTGGACAAGTACTAATTATACAATACCCAAAGGTGATCCTACATTCGTGATGTTCTGTCAGAACCACTGTCGAAATCCCCGTGAGCCACCAAAACACTTCTACTTAAAACCTGGAGAGGCGCAAAACAGAAAGTGTGAGTGAGCAAAAACAAAGCTTTTCAAAATCATTTCATTTCTCAAAAGTTATAACCCCTCATCGTAAAACCTGTATAATTTCCCAGAAAAATAATAATATATACTATATCAGAAATCATGCTCAGGATGAAAATCCATAGAAATATATCATGTCAAAGTATTTCAATGAAATGCTATAAGTAATCCATTTAAAATACATCAATGTCAGCTATCATATCAGCCGAATCCCCCTAAATTAATCTGCATGGTTGAGTCTATAGCTCATAACCAATCTCAACCATATCAAATTCTGCACACGAGTCGGAACCACCTAAAGTGGTCTGTACGACAAGACTAGGTGTAAAATAAATATGCTCTAGTGCTATGATCACGTGAAGAATGTGCGAATGATCGCGGGTCACCTACAAGTCGGAACCACCTAAAGTGGTCTGTATGACAAGCATGTGCACCTAACTTGGATCCAAGGTGAGCATATGGTGTGGGAGGTGAACATCAAGTAAATGACTGTGCCCTAACTCTGGACGGGAGCACAAACACCGAGGTGCAGGTTTATGAGCTCTCAATACATCACATCATATCTCGCATAACTAAAGCAATCTCATATCTTTAGTTTAAGAACTTACCTGGCACTTTCCTGTGCGTCCGCAGCACCAATCATAACTACTAATGCATAAATAAAATAGGCAGATACTTTGCATGGCATTTCAAAACGTATAATCATTCAAATTCATTTTCTAGGAAAAATCTCAAGTATATAGGTATATATGGAAAACCAAAAGCCCACTCATAAATATGTCGAAGGATCGTAGCCCCCGAGCCTCGATTGATGGCGCTCGTCCTCCGGATAGGTCTCACCTATATGCGAAATAACTAAATAAATGTTATTTAAAGCACATACACAAAATTAGGAAATAACTTCTCATACATTGCTCAAATGAGGTATTTGAATATACCACCATGATCTACTTAACCTTAGGAACATCCCTATAGTTTTAGAAAAAAATTTCGACCACTCATGCACCGGCCAAGGCATGGCCAGATGCGCCCCCACGCGTGGTCAAACCCTAACTAAGCCTAACGGTCGTTAGGAATATTCCGTTATAACCTTAATAAAAGTTAACGGCGTTACCTGACGCCGTTAGAATATTTCGTCAAACTTGACAGCATATTCTCCTTCGTCTTCCTTGGATTGCCAGAGACCGTCGTCGTCGCCGGAAACTGGAAAAAAGTTTAAACCTTCATATCTTCTTCGATTCTCAACCAAAATTCATGCATTTTATACCACAATGAAGCTTACAACGATAGAACAAAACCTTACCAATTTTAAGCCCTAAAATCCATGGGATCTCGCCGAAAAAAGGCACAATAATTCGGCCACCTCTGTAACTCGTCAAACATGAGTTTCCCGACGTCCAAAACATTCCAAAGTTACTCCTCGAGCTTCGTGAAGATGTTTTAAGGCTTTCTATGACCTTAAAACTCGCTGAAACGTCCACAATTATGACTGGATGAACAGTAATTCAAATCGGGAATTCTGGGTTCTCGGGTTTTCGAATGATTCACGTTCTAAAATGGTATGGATGTGTTCCTGAGCTCACAAGGAACACGAAGATGGCTTCCAAAACCTCAATCCGCGATTAGTGAGCTAGGTTCGAAGGTTGACCGTACATATTGTACGGACAATGGAAAAATCGAGAGGGAGAGAGAGAGAGGGTCAACGGGGTTGATTGGGTGTGTGTGTCGTCCATGTTTGGCCAACCAAACTAAAAACAACTAAAACTTAAGTTCCAAATCTTTAGGAAAGGAAATAATTGGTCACAATATTAAGCTCAAACCACACCACTACACAACATACTCGACATCCAAGGGTAATTTAGATATTTCACACCATCAGAGAATATATTTCGGGACGGGCTGTGACAATTTACCTAATAGATTAACTAGCAGATGTATGACATTGAAATAAGTTTGTAAGTTTATTTATGATATTGCAATGTTTTAAATATGAGGTATGTTGATGCACAAAACCGGAGGTCTTAGAACAATGTAAATCCAACCGTGAATCTGCAAGAAAGTAAAGAACACAAGATGTATCGTGGTTCACCCCAATGTTTAGGCTACGTCCACACTGATATTGTATTTCTTTGTTTGTGAGAGGATTGTGAAGGAGAAAGAGTTTCTTAGGGTGAGAGAGCTATTTCCCATGGCCTAAGAATTGGCCTCTCTCGATTATGAAGGTGAGGAGTCCCTTTTATAGAATAAGGGCTCCTCACTTAGTACATATTTGCCCATTCCTTTATTACATAATTACATTTGAGTCCCTCGAGTATTTATACGAGATCTAAATACGGATGCCTTAAGTATGGTACAAACAGTAGTCCCCCAAAGTCTTCAGTCAAGAGAGCCTTTTGGCTGGAGACTTGAAATTCAATCTATGTGTGAGCCGAAGTAACTAGATGTCGTCTAGAACTGATACTCGATATGCAGCGGTGCCGAATCTGAAATGATGCTCAATTAGAAGTAGCACATGTTGTGAGGCTGCTCAGCTTGTGGCTTATGTTGCCTTGGTTGGCTCGGCTTGTGGCGTTGAAGGTGAGGGAGTCATTTTTATAGAATAAGGGCTCGTTCCTCAATACATAAATGATGGGCTAGAGTTTGATGCTCGCGGCGAGGCGGTTGCTCAGTAGGCAGCGATGCTTTCTAATGATGGTGAAGGAGTCCCTTTTATAGAATAAAGGCTCGCTCCTAAGTACATAAATGATGGGCTAGAGTAGATGCTCGCGGCGAGGTGGTTGCTCAGCAGGCATCGATTCTCTAATAATGGTGAGGGAGTCCCTTTTATAGGATAAGGGCTCGCTTCTCAATACAAAAAAGATGGGCTAAAGTTGGTGCTCGCGGCGAGGCGGTTACTCAACAGGCGGCGATGCTCTCTAGTGATGGTGACGGAGTCCCTTTTATAGAATAAGGGCTCGCTCCTCAATACATAAGTGATGGGTGCTCTCTAATGAAAGTGATGGAGTCCCTTTTATAAAATAAGGGATCGCTCCTCAATACATGAATAATGGGTTAAGTCCCCCAAGTATTTTTCATGAGGCCCAGTTGAGGCCCAATATATGGTACATAATGTAGTCCCCCAAGTCTTCAGTCAATAGAGTATGTTGGCTGGAGACTTCAAATTGAATCCATGTATGGGCTGAAATGGCGGTTGTTCGAAGGCGGTATTTGTATATCCTACACAGAAGCTTTGTAGGTGAAGTTTTGCAAGTGAAGCTTTGTAAATGAAGCTTTTGAAGTTGGAGCTCTGTAAATAAAGCTTTCGAAGCTGATTGACATGAGTGATGCTCATGAATGTTTTTGTTGATTGACATGAGTGATGCTCATGGATGTTGACATGAGTGATGCTCATGAATGTTGACCTGAGTGATGCTTATAAATGTTGACATAAATGATGGTCATGAATGTTTATGTATGATTGACATGAGTGATGCTCATGAATGTTTATGCATGATTGACATGAGTGATGCTCATGTATAATTTTGAAGTACTGGACGTACTTTTGATCACCTGGTTGGTGATAATAGCGGCAGGGTGCCGAATAATTTTGAAGTACTGGGCGTACTTTTGATCACCTGGTTGGTGATAATAGTGGCAGGGTGTCGAATAATTTTGAAGTACTGCTTTTGATCACCTGGTTGGTGATAATAGCGGCAGGCTGCCGAATAAATTTGAAGTCATAGGGCCTGACTCTTTTGGGCATAGGGGTCTTCGCCCTTCACATAACATTCCAGCCCATTATTTTGGGCTTGCCTTTTTTTTTTAATTACCCTCTGATGGGGTTTATACAAATGTCTCTGAAAGATAAGAAAATTAAATCACATCCTTAAAAAAAGAATTGATGGGATTTGGTGACAGCAAGATTTCTCCCTTCATATCAACCTCAGCAGTCTAGCTGTTGGAGGAAACCTTCACGTGAAGGCAGGTTTGGTCAACAGGCATGGTCTCTCATACTTTGATACTTTTTGCATGTTCTCCAGGTGGGTTTTTTAAAATGGGAACATGCATGATGAAAGGTCAGTATACAGCAGAGATCTGAACACCAGCTGGTGTACTCCAGTTGTAAAAGGTCAGTATACTTATCCAAGTGCTTTCTTCCTTCCTCTTTTTCCTTTATTCCACTTTTGCTTTCTCAGAAAATGATTTCACATGGCTACCACCCTGCAAAGAAGATGCAATGGATAGGTCATTGATCTCATCCAGTAGGTCGTCTGCAGCATACAGAGCATCTTTGATCTGCACTAGCTTCCCTGTAATTTGTCGAGGTACTGGGGCTGGCCATGACCTCTCTTAATAGTCCCGGTGAGCTCCAAAAGCTTGTCGGCAAGAGTCGACTTTACCGTGACCGACATGCACGATTATTGAGAAGTTCTGAATCCGTTCTGTCGGATACTGGCTCAAATCTACGCCGTTCTCTTTGCTGTTGGTGAGAGTGGGAGCATAATCCATGGTTCAGTCCAAAACGGCAGTAACCGAAGTCGTTTCGAAGTGGGTTGCTTCTGTAAATTTTGGAGAGCGAGTTGTTCTGATAGAGGTCATGCATGAAGATGAAGCTGATCACGATCAGTTTGATTAGGATGCAAAATATTCAAATTATTATGATTAATATAAGCCTCATCGCAATGGACGGAGCCTGTATTGAGGACGGTAGAAAGCTTCTCTTCTCCATATCCAGCAACCTGCATCATATCTTATTGGTTGGACATTAGCTGCTCTAACGGGTTATTATTCATTTCATCCTGATGTACTTGTATCACTTGGCTGCTGGGTAGACCTCGCAAATCTTAACATTGAACGTGCTCGAGCTTTCTGATATCCTCGCCCACGTTTTTGCCTCCAACACAAGTNTTGGCTGGAGACTTCAAATTGAATCCATGTATGGGCTGAAATGGCGGTTGTTCGAAGGCGGTATTTGTATATCCTACACTGAAGCTTTGTAGGTGAAGTTTTGCAAGTGAAGCTTTGTAAATGAAGCTTTTGAAGTTGGAGCTCTGTAAATAAAGCTTTTGAAGCTGATTGACATGAGTGATGCTCATGAATGTTTTTGTTGATTGACATGAGTGATGCTCATGGATGTTGACATGAGTGATGCTCATGAATGTTGACCTGAGTGATGCTTATAAATGTTGACATAAATGATGGTCATGAATGTTTATGTATGATTGACATGAGTGATGCTCATGAATGTTTATGCATGATTGACATGAGTGATGCTCATGTATAATTTTGAAGTACTGCACGTACTTTTGATCACCTGGTTGGTGATAATAGCGGCAGGGTGCCGAATAATTTTGAAGTACTGGGCGTACTTTTGATCACCTGGTTGGTGATAATAGTGGCATGGTGTCGAATAATTTTGAAGTACTGCTTTTGATCACCTGGTTGGTGATAATAGCGGCAGGCTGCCGAATAAATTTGAAGCCATAGGGCCTGACTCTTTTGGGCATAGGGGTCTTCGCCCTTCACATAACATTCTAGCCCATTATTTTGGGCTTGCCTTTTTTTTTTAATTACCCTCTGATGGGGTTTATACAAATGTCTCTGAAAGATAAGAAAATTAAATCACATCCTTAAAAAAAGAATTGATGGGATTTGGTGACAGCAAGATTTCTCCCTTCATATCAACCTCAGCAGTCTAGCTGTTGGAGGAAACCTTCACGTGAAGGCAGGTTTGGTCAGCATGCCTGGTCTCTCATACTTTGATACTTTTTGCATGTTCTCCAGGTGGGTTTTTTAAAATGGGAACATGCATGATGAAAGGTCAGTATACAGCAGAGATCTGAACACCAGCTGGTGTACTCCAGTTGTAAAAGGTCAGTATACTTATCCAAGTGCTTTCTTCCTTCCTCTTTTTCCTTTATTCCACTTTTGCTTTCTCAGAAAATGATTTCACATGGCTACCACCCTGCAAAGAAGATGCAATGGATAGGTCATTGATCTCATCCAGTAGGTCGTCTGCAGCATACAGAGCATCTTTGATCTGCACTAGCTTCCCTGTAATTTGTCGAGGTACTGGGGCTGGCCATGACCTCTCTTAATAGTCCCGGTGAGCTCCAAAAGCTTGTCGGCAAGAGTCGACTTTACCGTGACCGACATGCACGATTATTGAGAAGTTCTGAATCCGTTCTGTCGGATACTGGCTCAAATCTACGCCGTTCTCTTTGCTGTTGGTGAGAGTGGGAGCATAATCCATGGTTCAGTCCAAAACGGCAGTAACCGAAGTCGTTTCGAAGTGGGTTGCTTCTGTAAATTTTGGAGAGCGAGTTGTTCTGATAGAGGTCATGCATGAAGATGAAGCTGATCACGATCAGTTTGATTAGGATGCAAAATATTCAAATTATTATGATTAATATAAGCCTCATCGCAATGGACGGAGCCTGTATTGAGGACGGTAGAAAGCTTCTCTTCTCCATATCCAGCAACCTGCATCATATCTTATTGG
>VIEB01001543.1:43021-59218 GCA_006547085.1 Malus baccata | reverse complement strand
CTTGGCTCCACCTTGGAACAATAAACCAACATCCACAGTACCCAGAATATACCGTAGAATCCATTTCACAGCTTGCCAATGCCATTTTCCTGGATTATGCATATATCTACTGACAATACTAACAGCTTGTGAAATATCAGGCCTAGTACACACCATAGCATACATCAAACTACCAACAACATTTGCATAAGGAATTTGAGCCATGTACTGACTCTCTTCAACAGTTTTAGGAGACATAGAAGCGCTAAGTTTGAAATGAGAGGCAAGAGGTGTACTAACCGGTTTTGAATTTTCATTCATCCTGAAACGTTGTAGTACCTTCTTCAAATATTGCTTCTGACACAGACTAATCTTGCCCTTCGCTCTATCTCTTTCAATTTCCATACCTAGTATCTTCCGAGCTTCTCCCAATTCCTTCATCTCAAATTCATTACTTAGTTGAGTCTTCAACATTTCAATCTCCACTTGGCTCTTACATGCTATAAGCATATCATCAACATATAAAAGCAGATAAATGAAGGTTCCATCTTGTAGTTTGCGAAAGTATACACAATGGTCATAGTGACTTCTTGTGTACTTTTGCCCTATCATAAATCGATCAAATCGCTTGTACCATTGTCTTGGAGACTGCTTCAAGCCATACAATGATTTTTCCAATTTGCAAACCCAATTTTCCTTTCCAGCAACCTTAAAACCTTCTGGCTGAGACATATAAATCTCTTCCTCTAAATCACCATGTAAGAACGCAGTCTTGACATCAAGTTGGGCCAACTCAAGGTCAAACTGCACAACCAAAGCCAACAAAATACGAATAGATGAATGTTTTACTACAGGAGAAAATACCTCATTGTAGTCAATGCCTTCCTTCTGAGCATAGCCTTTAGCTACCAATCTGGCTTTGAATCTTACATTGTCTTTTCCCAAAGATTCCATCTTTTTGGCATACACCCATTTACAACCAATTGTTTTCTTCCCCTTTGGTAACTAAACCAGATTCCAAGTCTCATTTTTATGAAGAGATTTCATCTCCTCATCCATAGATTTCTTCCACAACTCGCAGTTTGAACTCATGACAGCTTCTTTGTAGGCGGATGAAATATCATCTTCAATAACAGGAAGTGCATATGCCACAATATCAGTAAATCGAGCAGGCTTTCGAATTTCCCTTCTCGATCTTCTGGTTGCAATATAGTCTTGTTGCTGTGGAGGCTCTTGGGTAAGTGCTTCCTCTTCATCATCCTTGTCCTCATCATCAGAATTAACTGTAGGACTAGTGGTTGTAACATCAAACCTTACTAGAACAACTAGAGTCTTCAGTAACTCCACCTGCTTTGAGCTACTCATGGTCTCGGTCGCTTTAGTTTCACCTTCATGCTTGTTCTGATTAACCATAGCAGCCTCATCAAAAGTCACATCTCTGCTTACAACAAATTTCTTCTCATCTGGACACCACAGTCGGTATCCTTTCACGTCAGTGCTAAAGCCCATAAATAGAGCTTTCTTTGCTCTTGGATCCAACTTGCTTTCTCTGACATAATAGTAATCAGAACAACCAAATATGTGTAAAAACTTGTAATTAGTACAAGGTTTACCAGACCATACCTCCATGGGCGTTTTGCCCTCGTTCGCAGCGGCTGGCAATCGATTAATGAGATGGCTTGCATAAGTAATTGCCTCAGCCCAAAATGCCTTGCCTAAACCAGCATTAGACAACATACACCGGACTTTCTCAAGCAAAGTACGGTTCATGCGCTCCGCCACTCCATTCTGTTGCGGTGTCTCCTTAACCGTGAAGTGTCTCATAATACCCTCATCTTGACAAACTTTCAAGAACAAATCAGACTTATATTCACCCCCATTGTCTGATCTGAAAGTCTTGATCTTTCGACCGCTTTGCGTTTTAATCATCTTTTTCCACTTCAGGAATATCTTCAAGACTTCATCTTTACGCTTCATGGTGTACACCCATATTCTTCTAGAGAAGTCATCAACAAAGGAGACAAAATAATGGCTACCTCCCCAAGATGCATTCTTGGAAGGTCCCCAAACATCAGTGTGAACATAATCAAGAATGCCTTTAGTGTGGTGAATAGCAGTGCCAAATTTTACTCTAGTTTGCTTACCCAACACACAATGCTCACAGAATTCCAATTTGCATGCCTTTGCACCTTTCAATAAGCCTTGCTTCACCAATCCTTGCAATGTTTTTTCACCAGCATACCCAAGACGCATATGCCATAGCCTTGTGGTGTCTGTGCTATCTGCGTCAGCAGCTTCGGTGACAGCTGCTCCACCAATAACTGTACTCCCCTGCAAGAAATACAAGTTATTTCGTCTTGTACCTTTCATCACCACCAGTGCCTCGTACACAGCTTTAAGAACTCCACCCTCCATGGTGATCTTGAGACCTTTGGATTCCAATGCACCCAGTGAGATGAGATTTTTCTTCATATCCGGTACATACCGAACATCACTTAATTCTCTGACTGTTCCATCATGCATCTTCAAACAGATTTTGCCTATCCCTTGTGTTTTGCAGGCATTATTATTACCCATCAAAACAACTCCACCATCCAACTCCTCGAAATTAGAAAACCATGCCCGAATGGGACGCATATGATAGGTGCAACCTGAATCCAAAATCCACTTATTGGAGTGACCATCAGCATATGAACTAGCCAAAGCAAACTCGAAATCATCATCATCTCCAGATTTTGCAATATTTGCTTCAGAACCCGCTTTCTCCTTCTCTTTCTCCTTCAATTTGGGGCAGTCTTTCTTCCAATGACCCTTTTGGCGACAAAAAGCACATTCATCTTTAGCAGGAAACTTCCCTCATGACTTTGAACGAGATTTTCTCCACTTCCCAGATTTTCTTTCCTCTGTTCGACCTCTTGCAACAAATGCCTCAGTTTGTGAATTATGAGTCTTCAGTTCCTTCTTACGACACTCATGATTCACCAATGCCGCAGACACCTCATCAAGTTTCACCTCGGATTTTCCATACAACAGAGTAGTTGTCAAATGATCATAATCATCAGGCAATGAATTTAACAAACATAGTGCTTTATCCTCGTCAGGAATTTTCACATCGAGGTTTGCTAAATCAGCAAGTATTTTATTATAATCATTGAGGTGTTCGTGCATAGAGATACCTGGACGATACTGAAATCGGAAGAGCCGCTTCTTCAAGAAGAGACGATTTTCTGCGCTCTTGGTCATATACTTCTCCTCCAATTTCGTCCATAACTCCTTAGCAGAAGTTTCCTTCATATACGGGTATTTCAACTCCTTATCAAGGAACGATCGAATAGCAGCACAAGCATGAAGATTAATTCGCGTCCACTGCTTGTCATCAATATCTTCTGGTTTATCTTCCAGAACCATATCCAACTCTTGTTGATACAACACATCCATAACTTCACATTGCCACATACCAAAATTATTAGAGCCATTGAATTTATCAACCTCTAACCTTGTAGTAGTAGTTGGATGTCTGTTGGATGTCTATTGGATGAAGACGATGCTGACCCCTTCTTTACAGATTCATCTTTATCTCCAACCATCTACTCGACACTATTCACAAATACTGCACTGTTCACAGGTACAATACCGTTCACAGATACTGTAGCAGTTCACTGTTCACGGAACTGTAGCGCCAACACTATTCACGGAACTGGGCTCTGATACCACTTGTTGTGCGGAAGCGGCATCCGACTGTAAGTGAAAAGTAAAAAACAAAAACAGAAACAAAATAAAAACAACACCCACAAGAACATCAAGATTTATACTGGTTCGGCAATGCCTACATCCAGTTTGGAGACAACGGAGTATTCCACTATAATCAATGAGAACATACAATAGTGTTTATCACTCAATTTCCCAAAGACCCAAATAACCCAAGCTCACACACTTTGCAATAGGAAGGGAGAAAACCAAAAATACAAAGCAAAAACAATTTGAGAAAAAATATTTTCTCTGCCGATAGACTTCTTGCTCTTTTTCCTCTACCTCATTACGGGCTGCACCTTGCTCCCCTTTTAAAGCCAAAGAAAATGGCTCTTCAAGGACATCAATGGCCAAAGGCCTACCATCAGGTCAAAAAGAATTAGGCACAATTGTTGTTTGTCTCCCATTACCACAAAGTAGCCGAAATTTTTGATCTTTGACTACATTGTTTGAGTCAATAATCAACAGAGTATTTATACGAGATCTAAATACGAAGGCCCTAAGTATGGTACAAACAAGGTACGATTTTGCAATTGCACCGAAATTTAAGGGTGCAAATTGTATTTATCCAAGAATTAAAGACAAACATAATGGTATAGATGAGTCTCGTAGTTACATGAATTAGTCTAAAATATTGTTGATATAAAAATTAAAAAAAAATCTTAGCAGTGGGTAGATTAATAGTTTTTTGAATCGGGTAAACTTGAAAATATGATTGAAGGATACGTTTTTGTGTTGTGGTATAAAAGTTGAGTATGAGTTAAGTCAATTGTCATATAATAGTTTAGTATATCGTCAAAAATATAATTTTGAAATTGTAAATTAAAAATACAAAATTTGTTCATTTTCAACTTCAGAAATTACTCTCAGAAATAAAGAAAAAAATAATTGAAGTAATGATAGTTGTACAGCAAAAAAGTTATAAAAAAAGAAAAAAAATTACAGTTACAGAAAAAGAAAAAGATTACTGCTACTTCACTATTCACATTGTCGAAATTCCTTATACATACAATAAATTGAAGAAAAAAAATGACTGCTGCTTCATTTGATACAAATTCACAAAATGACATCATTTCACCGTACAAATTTACAAATTGAATCAACAATAAACAACGTCCACTATTTTCATCTGGTAACTCGAACACTAAGCAATGTCTCGCCTCAAATTGATTGCACAAATCACGTTTGAACATAAGAATGTCGAGAGATTATGTTGTGAGCATATCAGGAACTGTGGCGGAATGAGCTCCAAGTACTTTACCACCAAGATCAGGGAAGTTTTCATGTCCCGGAAGGGGGCCGACCTTCCCATCAACATCTACCTGGATAGGATACTTCAGAAGGTGACCCTGCAGTAGTGTAAAGTCTGGTGTTGTGAATCTCTTCCAGTTTTCGTCCGCAATCGCATTTACTTTCCTCATACATTCCAAACTCTCAGGCTCTTGGAAACATGGATCCAACATACCAAGGTGCTCGGCCCAAAGTGACATTCGATATCCATATATCTGCATAAACGGAAGATTGGAGGTCTCATCAGAGCATGTCCACTATTTCCTTCCATTATATACCATCAAAATATTTTAAGACAGAAGATGAAGGAAGGGACATTTCTGATGTTGTCAACAAATTCTAAATTTGTGAGATAATTAGCTTAAAATGTGCACTTTAACTTGTTCTTTGAAGATAATGGAATAAAGGGGCAAGAAGGAACTGCTACTCTAAACCAAGGGTCCAAGACAAGAACAATTACGACAGCTAGTGCTAATAAAGTCTCGTGGACGCTAAAGGTAGTGGGCCACTATAAGTTGCGAAAAGCAAGAGAAAAGTACAGCAAGCTACAGACCTGACCAAACGGATGTTTCTTCCTCGCAGCCCAAGTGTGATGGGGTTGATACGCACCCATAGCTATCTCAGTGTCTTTTGTACCAGCCATTGACCTTTGGTTGATATTGGCAGATCCCAGCATTACATACTCGTCATCTACTACCATACCCTTGGCATGAACATAAATCATGAACCGCTTATATTTAAATGAATCGGAAACCTGAAAGAAAATAAATTATGAACACCAACATCTGAAGAGTTTCTCGCAGATGATAAATTAAAGCAGATATCTTATCCACTCCAAAATATAGTATACATGTGACAGATCTTGATAATAACCGTTGAACCCAATAAACAAACCATTTTGTTTTTTTTTTTTGTTATTAGCCATAGAGATCAAGGGCCTACAATTTAACTTAGGTCAACCAAAGAGGTTAGAATTCAATGAGTTAGACTGTTAGACTGGTGCAGATGACAATTATTTTCAAATAATTACCGAAGATGCATTGTCATTTGCCATATCCTCAGGAGGTATTTCCCGTTTACCAAGGCAATAGAAACTTAGGTAATCTTGAGGATGTGAGTCCTGAAGCTGCACCGATTTCAGTGCCTGTGCAACAACACCATACATCGCTTGCATTGTCTGGCTCTGCAAAAAGCAAATATACACAAGTCAGAAAGAAACTTTCACTTGTCCTTTCGGTTCTTATTTGTTATGCAGTTTCTCAATTCCCCTTATCCTAGACATCTAAAGATTAGATACCAACATTATGTGCAACATCAAACAAATAATTCTAATGCTAAGCCAATAATTTCCATGAACAAATTCCTGTTGATTCAGGTATAGTCAAGCTGCTAGCAAAGAGAATCAATCATCTCGAAGCAAAAAGTCCATCACTATTTATCCTAGTCATTAGAAGATCATAACATCCAATTTCGTAGTCCTATTTAACAACCATATGATTTCCACGTATATTTATATATTAGATAACCACATACCTGCCAGAAGAGAATTTCTTGCATTGCAGCAGTTTTTGGATCACCTTCAGGCCACATAGGTAAAACGACATAGACTGTAAATCTCTCATTAGCTTTAATTTTGCTAACAATCTTTAATGCCAACTCCATTGGGATAAGATTATCAGCTCCTGTACACACCATGAGAGAAAATAATGAGATAAATTTGAATCATAAGAAAGGAGATATCTACTATCAATTAATAACGATGTTTACTTAAATGTTTGCAAACAGAAGAATTATGAATTTGACATAAGCAAAGTCGTTACTGGTTAGGTGGCAGGTGCAACAATATTGGGTAATTGAGGCTAAAATTTGTGTAAACCCAACAACGAAGAAACAAAACGCAGATGCAAACTTTCAATATTTCTAGACTTATAGTCAATTAAGGATAACATAACAGCAAATTGAGCTGCTTCCCATGTACAAAATGCTTGAACCATAAATTCCAAGTCCAATATGCACACATGAAATAACAAGCTAATGTACTGTTTTACAAGACTAAAATTTTGCTCCCAAAATACAAACATTAATTCCTAGAAAACAAGCATTAAACATTGTCATCTCACCTGCATTTTCATAATCTGGCCACGCATATGATGAACCAAGAAAATACTGATTTTCGATATATATAAAATGTTGGGCTGATCTGATTGCATGGATGTATGCTGTTTGAATGCTTTTATCTATTACCAGGTTCTTTGAGCAAATAAGATTCTGCAGTTGCAATAAAGAGGTATGATCAGATTTAGACCGCACATTTAAAAGTATAAAAATGGAAGACAGATAGAATGGGGGACAGGAGGGGGAATCAAATAAAAACCTGGGCCTCAGCTGCACGGCCAGCTTTGGGAAATCCCTTCAGTGATCCTGAGTCAATGGATCGGAAAATCTACAAGAGAAGGAAGAAATTACCCACTTGATTCTCCTTTTTACTACAGAAACAATATATCATGTGCGTGTGCATACACACCAATATAAAATTATTAAAAGAAACAGAAAACAACAGAAAGGAGGGCAAGAAAGTTGCATCTCCACCTGAACATGCCAATCTTCAGGATCTTCTTCACGGTTAACCCACAAGGAAGGGTCGTCTTCTGGAATAGTTGTACTATCCTTTGAAACAGATAGGGGAGGACTTAGTATCCAGGAGATGCGGTCAATTTTTATCAAAGCATCATCATGCCAATGTGAAACCTTCTTACGTAGTAGTCCAAACTCCTTCCACTGTGTTGCTTTCCTCCAACGTTGCTCAAAGTTTATAAGAACATCATATGCAGCAGGCCCATCTATTCTACAGTGCAAGTCATGCCATGGTTCTCTTGGAGCCTTGGTTCCAGCCTATTACAAGAATACAACATGAACATGCGGAAAGACACGCATTACAGCAGTCTCACAGCAGTCTCATTATATATCATTCTAATTACAGCATACTATACAAAAGAAAAATGGATACAATATGCTAGAGCATAGAAGCAATGCAGATAATAAAACCCCCATCGCCAATTACTTACAGGAAAAGTAGGTTGATGAAAATCACCCTCAAATACAGTGTTAAGATCATGAAACAGTCTGTGCTCGGGTGTGTCATAACGACCATCACAAAGATCAAGACCTCCTAAAAACGCAGTTATCTTCCGATTATTACCATATGCCTGTGTGTCCACAAGAACACATTTTTGATGGTGGGTGAAGAGGGTTCCAACAACCTGTTCAAACCCATACAGTGCTTGTTAAATTCAACATGTTGATCAGCTCAGTAGAAAAGAACGTCAACTAAACCGTAAACTATTCTGAAATAAAACAAAATCTCCGATAAAAGCAATAAGTGGATTGCAATGAAAAAGTTATTCTCAAAACACAGAAGGTTCTGGCCAATTGTACCCAAATGGTCAGTATTCGGGATACATCCATAACTTGGAGATTGCATTAAACAAAAGTGCAAAAGCAAAAGGGATAAAAAAAACAGTGTCAATACCAAACTACAAAATGTCATAACTGAAACCTGCCTGTTGTTTTATGATGCTAAGCTTACTGCTAGCGTAGCGAGTTGCCAGAACACAATTTACAGATGAATGCTTGAAAAACCTCCTTGTTTCTTCATCATGCGTCGCCATCATTCCTGCCTGCATGCAATCCAACTTTCACGTTATGACCCAATTTCCAGACTATTGGAGTTTTCAAGTTGTATATTCATTGTAAGGAAAAAGATTACAAGACCTAACCAATATATGTATATCGAAGAGAAGGAACCAGCCCCCTATCCCTCCTTGATTTAAGCCTAAAAGCTAACAACCAAAAGTAAACAACTACTAGATACACATCCCTTGAATTAAGGGGATTGACAACAAGAAACATTATTGGTGACAACAATGTACAAGAGGGCAGAAAACAGCCCACTCTACACGGTACATCAACCCACCCCCCTAAAACTAGGTTAACAACAAGTACACTTCATCTAATACTCCCCCTCAAGTTGGATCAAATGGGTCAATTGATCCAAGCTTGAACAAAAGACGCTGAAAAACAGCAGACGTCAATCCTTTTGTGAAAATATCTACTAGTGGATCATGACTGCGTGTGTAGTGAGTTTGAATCACCTTTGACTGAACTTGATTGCGAACGTAGTGGCAGTCAACCTCAATATGTTTAGTTCTTTAATGGAATACCGGATTCAATGCAATGTGCATCCCAGCCTAGTTATCACAGTGCAGGGACATCGATTGCTGATGAGAAAAACCTAAGTCCAACAGAAGGTGTTTGAGCCAAATTAGTTAACACACAGTGGATGCCTTAGCACGATATTCAGCCTCGGCGCTGGAGCGTGCAACAACACTTTGTTTCTTGCTTTTCCAGGTAACTAGGTTGCCTCCTACAAAGGTACAAAAACCTATGGTAGACTTGTGATCGAGAGATTTGCCCGCCCAGTCAGCATCTGTATAACCAGAGATGCAAGTGTGACCATTGTTGCGCATAATATTCCTCTACCAACAGAACCCTTGAGATAACAAAGCACACGATGAACAATCTTCAAATGATCCATGGTTGGAGAGTGCATAAACTGGCTAACAAGACTGGCAAGATGTGATATATCAGGGCGTGTGATAGTCAGATGAATGAGTTTGCCAACCATCCTTTGATAGTAAAGTATGTTTGGAATGACATCGCTGTGAGTTTTCAACTTCAAGTTGCTATCCAAGGGAGTGCGAGCAGGCTTGGAATCTGTCATATTTGCTTCATGAAGAAGGTCAATAACATACTTGCGTTGGTTGAGAAAGAAGCCTTTGTGAGAGTGCCATCTCGATTCCCAGAAAATATTTTAGAGTGCCAAGATCTTTGATTACAAACTTCTTGTTCAGATATTGTTTAAGATCAATGATCTCTGACATATTATCACCTGTCACACTTAGATCGTCAATATATATTAGCACAATGAGTTTACCCACTGAGCTAGAACGAACAAATAGAGAGGAATCCGCAGTGCTTCGACGAAAACCAACTCTTTCTAGAACATGACTTAGCTTGGCATACCATGCACGTGGACTTTGCTTGAGACCATAAATGGATTTATATCCGCAGTGCTTCGACGAAAACCAACTCTTTCTAGAACATGACTTAGCTTGGCATACCATGCACGTGGACTTTGCTTGAGACCATAAATGGATTTATGAAGTTTGCACACCATTTCTGGGTTATTTGATTGAGGGTGACCTGGGGGAAGCTTCATGTAAACCTCTTCTTCAAGTTCACCATGCAGAAAAGCATTTTTTAACATCCATTTGAAAGAGAGGCCATGCATTGTTGATTGCAACTGACAACAACACCCTAACAGTGTTCATTTTTGCCACGGGAGCGAATGTCTCCTTATAGTCGGTCCCATAGGTTTGTGTAAATCCCGAGCAACCAAGCAAGCCTTATCTCTTTCAACCGTGCCATCTGAATGGAACTTGGTTTTGTATACCCATCGGCTCCCCACTGCCTTTTTCCCTTTTGGCAATTTCACTATGGTCCATGTGTGATTTTCATGAAGAGCTTGAAGCACTTCTGCCATGGCAGTTCTCCACTCATTATGAAGATTAGCTTCTTGAAAACTTTGTGGTTCACGAGCTTCATTAATAGCACTTAAGAACGCAGCAAAACATGGTGAGACTTTGCTATAATCAATAACATCAGTCAAAGGATACCTGGTAGTGTATGTCACATAGTCATGTAACTTGGAGGGAAGTTTCCTCTCACAAGCAGGATTGCGACGAACTGGAGGAGAGTGGACTGCAGGCAATTGAGTAATGTCATTGTTGGAAGGAGTCTCTGAAGGATGAGACTCTTAAGGAGTAGAGAATTTCTCTTCAGGATGTGTCACGGAGTGAAGGTTGCAACCATCTAGTTCATGCTCACTAGAAATGCATGTTGCATCTTCTTCATATGGAGTTGGAAATAAATCCAGTAAATGCTCCCCCTGTCTAGAATCATCCAATGGTCTTGAGAAGTAAGGAACTTTTTCTTCAAATCTAACATCTCTTGAAACAATCATCTTTCTAGTTGTTGGATTGTAACACTTGTAACCTTTTTGGGTGGATGAATAACCTAGAAAGACACATTTGGCAGCCCTTATGTCTAGCTTGTCACAATTTTGTGCTTGAATGTGAACAAAGCATGTACACCCAAAGACTCTCAAATGTGATAAATTGATCTTTCTGTCTTTCAAGACCTCATAAGGTGATTTAAAGTTCAACACCTTACTAGGTAATCTATTAATGAGATATGTTGCAGTGAGAACTCCCCGAGACCAAAATTTCTTAGGCACATTCATGTGAAACATAAGAGCTCTAGTCTTTCCCAAGTAGATCTCTATTCATCCTTTAGGCTACACCATTTTGTTGGGGTGTTCCAACACAACTTGTATGGTGTAGTTTACCACATGCTCAAATATTATGACATGTAATGAGACATATATTCAGTGCCATTATCTGATCGTAAAACATGAATTTTTGAAGCAAATTGTGTGATCACAAGTCTATGAAAATCTTGAAAAACATTCATCACTTCATTTTTAAATTTCAAAAGGTACAACCAAGTGATCCTTGTGAAACATCCACAAAAGTTACAAAGTATTTGTATCCATCAAAAGAACTCTAGAATTGGTCCCCAAACATCGGAATGCACGATTTCAGAAGGATTACTAGCCCTAGACAAAGAGGAGGTAAATGGTAGTCTAGTAAACTTAGAGAAGTGACACACGTCACAAGAGCTTGTAATTTTGCACAAGTTTGGGAACAAAGTGGATAGGACTTTTTCAGAAGGATGTGCTAGTCGTTGATGCCAAAGTTGTTGTTCTTGAGCTAAGCTTGAAGTGACTTGAAAAACCTTGGGAACTTGAGTATGCTTGGAAAGGTAGTAGAGACCATTTAAGAAAAATCTCTCACTAATCGTCTTCTTGGTGACTAAATCCTGAAAAATCACATCTTTTTATAGAGAAAATGGCAAGACAATTTAATGAGTTTGTGATCTTACCAACAGATAAAAGTTGAAAAAGGGATTGAAGGAACATAAAGAGCCTTAGACTCGACATCACTGGAGATTAAGTGTATTTTTCCTTTTCCCACAACCATAGCACCCTTGCCATTAGTAACTGACACTTGAGATGCAGTTGAAAGTTTTTCAAAGTTATGCAAGTTTGTAGACTTGTTAGTCATATGATCAATGGCTCCTGAATCTATAATCCAATAATCATGCACATTACCTACTTTGAGAGCAGTTGAGAAAGAGTGTAAGATACCTGAGATATCTTGTTGTATCACACCTTCATTTTCAGCCAAAAAACCAGCAAACTGTCCTAGTAAGGCAATTTGATTGTTGTCACATTGATTCGTTGGTCCTTCACTGTCTCCATGACCTTGCTTCTTGTGAAGGAAGGCATCAAATTCATTGAGTAAAGTGGCTGGATTGGAGGTGAACTTCAATGCTCCCTCGGATGAAGTAGTGGCAACATGATTTGCCTTGTAAGAAGAGTTGTGTGAGCCCTTAAAAGAACCTTTGTTGTTGTCCCTAGGGAACTTTGGCCTTAGCTTTGGATGAAGAATCCAGCAATGATCTCTTGAATGCCCAC
The DNA here is from genome assembly GCA_006547085.1 of Malus baccata. Taxonomy (NCBI): domain Eukaryota; kingdom Viridiplantae; phylum Streptophyta; class Magnoliopsida; order Rosales; family Rosaceae; genus Malus; species Malus baccata. The sequence goes on along the minus strand of VIEB01001543.1, from coordinate 46,542 downwards.
CAGCATCATAGTGACTACATTTCAAACCAGATCTTCTTCCTTTGTAGCCCTTCTCCTCACCAGGTTTGTGGTTAGAAAAATATACCCTAGCTTCTGGTATATTTGCCTTAACTTCCACGATCATGACTTTTTTGCAAACTTCTTCCCTTTGAATCGTGGCACACACACTTGAGAAAGAAGGCAGGTCTGGATTCATGAGGATGTAGCTTCGTACTCAGGACTCAGGCTTGCTAGAAGCGGGAAGATCTTGTCCTCCTCAGCTCTCTTAGTTAACACTGCAGCATCGATGGTGTGTGGTCGGTACACAAACATTATTTTGATTCCCATACATTTCCTTGAGATCTTTCCAAAGAGTCAAGGAGGATTCAGCAGAACTGAAAATTTCTGCAATCTTACAATCCATAAAGTTGAGTAGCCACGACATGACCAACTGGTCTTTGCACAACCAAGCATCGTAATTTGGTGAGCACCATTAACATAGCCAAGCTTTGATCGTCCTCCCAAGGCAAGAGTGACTGCTCTCTCCCAGGGCAGATAGTTAAACTCATTTAGTAAGACAGAACTAAGACGTTGATTTGGGTTGACATCAATGCTTGAGCGAGGTGATGATCGAGCAGCATGAGAGCTGTCTCATTCGCCATTAACTGAACTTTCTTCAGCCATGTTTGAAGAACAAAAAAAACAAAACAAAAACAAAAAAAAAGCTCAAAAAAATCTCTCAAGAGAGTACACAGAGACAGGCTGGTTAGGGTCACTGCTCTGATACCATATTGGAGTTTTCAAGTTGTATATTCATTGTAAGGAAAAAGATTACAAGACCTAACCAATATATGTATATCGAAGAGAAGGAACAAGCCCCCTATCCCTCCTTGATTTAAGCCTAAAAGCTAACAACCAAAAGTAAACAACTACTAGATACACATCCCTTGAATTAAGAGCAGTTCCACCGGAGGTGGAATAGCCTAGTACCAAAAATCAGCCCAACACCCTGTCAATCTGCTCTAGCCCGCAAAACAGCCTAGCACCCAGCCCATGCTAGTCTTTGGGCCAGCCCAAAACAGACTGACCAAGAAGCCGGGCAGTTTGCTGGCGCGTGCATGTCACGAGGCTAGTGGCGCGAGTGCCCGACAACATTTCAGATGCGGGGCCCGCGTGCAGGCGCACTTAAACCACAACCCGAGTAGGCGACGTCGCCCACTTTTAGCCGTTGGATTTCCAACGGCTATTTTTTGTAGACCGTTGGATTTCCAACAGTAAAAAAATTTCAAATTTGACTTTTAAAATGGACCATCCGATCATAGATCCAACGGTCCAGATTAATTAACTAAATTAAAATTTATTAAAAATACAGAAAATTTAAAAAATTATTAATTTTTTTTCTATAAATACCTAACCTTCATCTTCCACCTTACATCACATTTCAATTATTTCTACACTTTCTACCAAAGCTTTCATATACTTTTTGTGTGAAAAAAAATACCAAAAAGCTCATCCTTAATTTTTTTGTCCATATAAACCATACATCCCTACATCCATCTTCATCGTGTATTTGAAGAATAAAGTTTGTGGTTGAAGAATAAAGTGTATTTGATGAGTTTATGTAATTTCATTTTAGTGAGTTTTTTTTTTAGTTTATTTGATGAGTTTATGTAATTTTATTTTAGTGTGTATTTTTTTTTAAGTTTATTTGAAATTTTATCCGAAATTGGTTAAAAATCTTATCTGAAATAAACTTTAAAAAAAAACACACCAAATAAATGCGCTGGGTGCCAGCGCATTTTTTTTAGGAGGGGAGATGTCTTAGCCTATTATTGTTCACTCCTGTCTATTACTGTTCATTTGAGTAGATAAATGCGCTGGGTGCTGACGCAAGGGGTGGACTTGCTCTAAGGGGATTGACAACAAGAAACACTATTGGTGACAACAATGTACAAGAGGATAGAAAACAGCCCACTCTACACGGTACATCAACCCATCCCTCTAAAACTAGGTTAACAACAAGTACACTTCATCTTATACTGACCGTCCTATTTAAACTAACTCAAGCATTACACAAACTACACAATGCAGATTTTTAGTCTAGAAATGATGGCATACTTCAAAGTCTATGCAAGTTTCAAAAGTGTCATTTTTTTTTTATATATATAATAAACGATATTATCTATATCAAAAAGAAAAAGTAAATCAAAACAACAATGCAGGTTTAGAAATGTCACCGTTTTGAAGCAGAACTTGTCGTGCGAGGTCTTATCGTCCCACACCAACAGCAACACCCTCACGCCCTCCTCCGACTTGTACTTCAGCAAATCGCCGAGCGTCAAATTTCCGCCGCGCGGCAGCGGCCGGCTCGGCTCCCGAATCAGCCGCACCTTGTGAAACACCGACCAACCCACAATGTAAATCAAGTGGTGCGCCTCCGAAATCGCATAGCAAATGTCCTCCCACGTATTCTCCTGCTTATACACCTTCCCGCCGTCCAACTGAATCTCCGGCAGCAGCCCCTCCGGGCAGTGCGCGTCTTGGTACAATCGCACGGAGCTTCCCTTCCGGAGCGGGAAATACGTGTGCGGCACGCCCTTGTGTTCCGGATCCCCCGCTATGCCTCGCTTGTACAATGGGTTTTTCTCGAACGGCGTGAACTGCAATTCGACCCGGATCGCCGAGGCGGGTTTCGGGGGCTTCCCGGAAGGTCCGATAATCGGGAACCACCCGGAGATGGGCTCTCCGGTGGCGATTTTCTCGGCTGGGATCTTGGCGGTTCCGATGATCTCGGCGCCGAAGACGTCGTTATCTTTGACCTGAAACTCGAGGTTAGTCACGGGGTGAGCCAGCGGGATAAAGAAGTGCTCCTTCCACTGCGGGTTCTGGGAGTTCTTCATGACACGTGTCCGGGCGACGGTGGTCTGGGGGACCACAACGGTGACGTAGGGGTCGCTGGTTATGATCTTGCGGTGGGGTCCGTGGGGCTTGAGGTCTCGGCCGTCGTCTTCGGCGGAGCGGTTGCAGGATATGTTGATGGTGTCGCAGGCGGTGAAGCAGCGGCGGAAGCGCTCGGAGACTATGTCCATGTTGGGGAGGTGGCGGGCTTCGATGATTGTGAGGTCGAGGTCGCCGTGCAGGTAGGTCACCCGCTCCGACGTCTTTTCGGCCATTTCCGGAGGTCAGTGTACAAAACCGTAATTTCGCGTACCAGATTTGCTGGGTTTGCGGTGGGTGTGAATAGTGACAAAAGCTGGGTTTATGGGGGGTTTGGCGTTGCTTATAGGCAGAGAAGGTGGGCGTTGCAAAGGGACCTGATGGCGCCTCGGAGGGATTTGGGGGATTTTTAAAAAATCCCGTGAAAACAGAGTGTGAGTGGGGCCAGGAAGTTACCGTCCGTTACCAAAAAAAATTAAAATAAAATTGGGTTTATATTTCGGGAAAGTTCGAGCAATGACATGAATCTTGAGAGGGAGAGGTGTCAATTTTTTTCCGTATTTTCGATATTCCTCTTTTTTCTTTTTTTCTTTTTTTCTTTTTTT
>VIEB01001543.1:31810-42666 GCA_006547085.1 Malus baccata | reverse complement strand
ATAATCAAATCAAAATTTTATCAAAGACCGATAACAAAAACCTTCAAGAAAAAACTCCAATCCTTAAATGACAAAACCTTGCAGCATACCCTTTGACTATGATCTTCGGATCGGCATCAATTCATCTTTATCTCTTTCCCTTTTTTCTCTATTTATAGAAATTATCACTCTCTCGTTCTTTCAAAAATAGTTATTGTGGTTATAATCGCTCTCTCGCTTGACTCTATTCTTGATAAAATTTCTTTTGACGGGAAGAAGAATAGGGGATTCCAAAAATGAGTTGGGGTGTTTGGTGTGCAATAATTGGGTAGGACGAACGGAGTGTGGGTGAGACCCATGAAAATAATTGAGCATGTTCACTTCATATTTTAGGTGAGTTGTGGATCCAACTACTTATACCATCAATCAATACCTACCCATTTTAAAATTAAGCACGAAATCGTTGAAAATCTCCGATGATAAATGATGTCAATTCCCAAATGGGATTCTCCAATGTTTATGATGCTTTGGGAACTACATGTTTTCATAATATTATTAAATGCATAGAATCTATATAGTTTTTATGTGTTACACACAAAGTAAGAGGTTTGCAAAATTAGGGGTGGAGAGATTTCTAAGCATTTAATGATTCCTTTTAAATGAGAGAGGTAGAGAAAATAATATAGAGAAATAGTTACTGTCACATCCCGGCCCGGGGCGGATCACTTCCCGGGCCCGTTCCACCACCGTAGCATGATATTGTCCGCTTTGGGCTTACCATTCCCTTATGGTTTTGTTTTTGGGAACTCACGAGCAACTTCCAAGTGGGTCACCCATCCTGGAAGTGCTCTGGTCTCCTTCTCGCTTAACTTCGAAGTTCCTACAGAACCCGAAGCCAGTGAGCTCCCAAAAAGACTCGTGCTAGGTAAGGATGAGAATATACATTTAAGGATCACTCTCTTGGGCGATGTGGGATGTTACAATCCACCCCCCTTAGGGGCCCGACGTCCTCGTCGGCACACTCGCGACCAGAGTTTAGGCTCTGATACCATTTGTCACATCCCGGCCCAGGGCGGATCACTTCCTCGGCCCGTTTCACCACCATAGCACGATATTGTCCGTTTTGGGCTTACCATTCTCTCACGCTTTTGTTTTTAGGAATTCACGAGCAACTTCCCAGTGGGTCACCCATCCTGTGAGTGCTCTGGCCTCCTTTTCACTTAACTTCGGAGTTCCTACAGAACCCGAAGCCAGGGAGCTCCCAAAAAGCCTCGTGCTAGGTAGGGACGAGAATATACATTTAAGGATCACTCCCCTGGGTGATGTGGGATATTACAATGACCCGGGCCGAGATTTGACAAATAGTATCATGGCCAATCCCTGGCCGGAAGTGTGCCGACGATGACGTCAGGCCCCTAAGGGGGGTAAATTATAACATCTCACATCGTCCAGGGGAGTGATCCTTAAATGTATATTCTCATCTCTACCGAGCACGAGGCCTTTTGGGAGCTCACTGGCTTCGAGTTCCGTAGGAACTTCGAAGTTAAGCGAGAAAGAGGCCAGAGCACTCCCAAGATGGGTGACCCACTGGGAAGTTGCTCGTGAGCTCCCAAAAACAAAACCGTGAGGGAATGGTAAACCCAAAGCGGACCATATCGTGTTACGGTGGTGGAACGAGCCCGGGAAGTGATCTGCCCCGGACCGAGATGTGACAGTTACACTCAAAATTTTATACTAAGAGCGACTATTAAGTTTGCAGCTTATCATCATTTAGTGTTTTTGTCAATGGATGAGTACATTATTATATTAGTCATCTCTAAATTTATTTTCTTATCACGTGACGAAGATAATAGAACACAGTACGCATGCTCGATTGCATGGTAGATTCTCTCCATAGGAGACAGCCATATTTGTGGGGTCATCTCCTAGCAGCTTCCAAGCTAGGTGGTCAGAAATTCATAATGCAGTCCACAAACTATAGGAGTAGTGTCACATACACTATTTTAATAACTTGTCCCTCCAAAAGCAGAAGCAGAAAGTGGATTAGGTGCTTATTGCTTTTGTGCTTAATCCAACTTCCCTAATCCAAACGTGAAAGCATCATTCAAAAGCAGAAAAAAAAAAATGCTTATTTTGCTTTACAGCTTCAACCTACCGGCCCACAAATCACAATCAGTCTGGTTGGGAAGTTGTCCCCAGCCTCACACTCGTTATCACAAGCTTTCCACATTTAGCTATATGCCAAGTGCCAACTCAAATTATCCATAGACTTTCATGGACCATGATATTGGTATGCTGTCACCGTGTTGTCATATGTTAGTTATATAACGCAGTACTGTAGCATTTTGTGCCAATTTTACATGTGATCTGAATGAAAGAAAACTTCACGATAATTGTATACTCGTGTCGTAGAAGTTACTTTCCCAAATATAGATGGTTCCATCATGTTTTCCAAATTTTAGTTTCCAAATGGAGAGAACCCCACATGATTGTGAAGGACGGCTTGCAGATAGTGCCAAAGGGACTGCAACATAGGGTTTGGATGATTTTGGTATCTTTGTAAGAATGAAGTTTAATTATTGTGGGCTTCAAATGTTTCATAACGGGTCGATTTTGGGCCCAAATGAACCACCGAACTAGTCCTACTAGAGAGCCCAAAATGCAAATCTCCAACGAAAAGGAACATTCATGTAATGAAAAGCGAGTTAACAAATGTTGGACATGAAAATGCAAGTGATTTTGGGTTACTTGAAAGTGTTTTTTTAGCCTTTTCAATTGCTTCTTTAAAAATCACTTTAAAAAGCATTTGAATTCTTAATGCAAAGTTTAACTTGCTTTTAATTATAAAATCGCTTTCTATAAAAGCGCTTATAAACATAAGTGTATCTCTAATTGGCCATTTTAAAAGCGTTCTCAAATTCAACTCATCCAAGTGGTAGTTGTTTGGTTCTCAAGAAAAAAAAAAGCATTCTAGTTAAAAATCTCAATAGTCATGAAATCATGGTAGAACAATTCATATTTACATAAACCTGAATTAAATCCACAGATACTTAATTTCTATTTCGAAACCTAAGTTTCAAAATATAAACAATGATCGATTCGTGCATATGTGTTTTACGATTGAAGAGGCAAGGGGTGAGAAGAAAAGGTCCTCCATTTCCTCAAAGCAACAGCTTCCTTCTTCACATCCCTATGATCTTCATCTTCTTCTCCCCTTACCTCATGTGTCACGTCATCCTTCTGATCATCAAGAACCTCCAGTAACAAATCAATCCGCCAACGTGCTACGACCACTGGCAAACCTCTTCATCTGACCCAAAGAAGGCACCCTTTCTGGAGCTCCATCACGGTTCCTATTTTCGTTACCTTCTTCCGGGAGGGCTACTTCTTTCGGAACCTTGCTCGAAACCCTAGCCGGCTTGTTCTTCACCTCTTTAGGAATACATGAAACTGGAGCAGAACCAGTACTATTTGATTTGCTTTTGTTCTTCTTCTTGCCATGGACTTGCCCCATGCAGGAGACCTTTGGGGAGGTGGGTTCTTTGGAAGCAAAGGTAATTCCACTCCTGGTTTTCCTTCTGGATTCAGGAGGAAATATCCGTATCATCGGACCGGCTGGTTTTCTAGGGCTCGGAGGTGGGCTGTGGAACGTGATCACTGCCGGCTGTGCAGCTTTAGATAGAAACGTTAAAATCTTGCTTCCCATTCGTTTTAATGGTTTCTCCATCGACTTAATTGTTGTGATTCTTGTCTACTTATATATACATATACAGTATATATATGTGTGTATATTTGTATATATAAATTTATGCACGCAGAAATGCCTTTAGGGGCTTTGGGGGAGCCGGAATGGGAATGGGAATGAGAATGTTGACCTCTTCACAATGTCAGATTGTGTGATGGAAAAGCCAAGGGTTTTTGCCGGCAAAAATAAAAAATTTGGATTGACAATGCATCCTCCACGTGGCAAACAGCAGTGCAATCTCCAAAGTCGAATGTGATTTTTAATTTTGTTATTTTTCAGTATTTCAGTTAGGAGGTTTACATCCGCATGTCAAAAGCTTTTGTTTTGGACTTTGGATCAAGAGCAAATATTTTGACACATATTTTAACAATTTTTTTTTTTAAGGGTCAGTTGGTAGCTTCGTCAGAGATTATGGGCAATTATTGCTGGTTCACTCTTCCATTCGTGAATGTGTACTTGAATTTGATTCCAACAGAAAAGTGAGTCAAAACCAAAACATGTGATCAATATCCATTTCTTTTGCCTACGGACGTTAATCTAATACCCAATAATAAGGAATTACCATTCTAGCTAAATGGGCCTAGGAGAAGTTAGGAATCACAATAATTTTACTGTTCATTATATATTAGTTATGTCAGTTAATTAGAGTAGTATGTATGTCATCTTCCATCCAAATTCAATCTCTCTTCATAGCTGTTTGAAAATATTTCTTGTAGAAAAGCAAGACATAAATTAAACCAACAGCATTTTGTGAGCTTTGTGCGTAACCTCTTGAGTAAAAACTTTCTTTTCATCAATTTGCTCATCTAATTAGGCCCTCGAATTTCCGTGAACGGAAGCTTAATTTCAAGATCGCAGAAAAAACAACACTACGGTATAACAACGTATGTTTGTGGACACTCAAGTTGTAAAGCCTTTGACAAGGTTCATTGGATTGTGTAAGCTTGTGAGTGAAGGCCATGTAATTTTTTTTCCTGGAAGGCCATGTAATGAACATTAAACGGTTAAAGAGTAACATCTCTTCATTTATAGTAGAATATCGTTGTATCAGAAGAAAAAAAAATATCGTTAACTTGATTATAAGTTCAAAACAGTACAGGATAGCTACGTAGGCAATTCTATAAATCTATAAAATGGTTACAAGTTCAAAACCAGAATTCTCAAAACACTCGTCATCCTCACGCTGATGAAGAGAGGAAAATATCCGACTAGAATGTAAACTTTCGGCACTTACAACACATTTCGAGAGGAAAATATTGGACTGATGCCAAGTTTTAGGGCACCGAAAACAGAGAGTTACACATCCCCCCTGCATATCTGAACTGATTAATAGTAAAAACTAGTCCTGGGCATATCCTCGACTATTAACGGGACTGTAATATGTACGGCAGGCTTACATCCCCCAGCGAAGCGGCCAACTTGAACACGGCATCTCAGTTCCAATTAGTCCATGTTTCCGAATGGTAACAGGCGAGCTGTAGACTTGGACAAAAGAACCATGAATAAAAGCCGATCAAGTATCATTTTAATCATTTTCATTCTCTAGCTACTTGGGATTGAATATCGACTTTGCTTACATGCTTCGTCTCCCTAACCACAATACATGCAATTTCCTTTTTCCGAAACGAAAACAAAGAGGACCACATACAATTTAACTATAACACTGTACTATGAACAGTATCAGAAGCTTTTCGTTAAAGTTCCCATAAAAAGGAAAATTAATGAAAAGAGCTTGAAAACTTTGAGTTTTAACGATAAAGACAAAATAAAGAAGGCACTGATGTTCAAGAGACGTGGAAATGTAAATAACTGGTGGAATGAAATTAATCCTGATAACCCAAAGATAAGGGCTTGAAAAAGAAACTAAAATTCCATTTGAATAAATAGGCACCCACAAGATGAAGGATTCAAATAATATACCTCCACATCATCTACTGGCTAGCAGATGATGGCGAGTAACCGGGTTGACTGGGTGAGTATCCAGCACTTGGACTGCATGGAAATAAAAGTGATGAGAAGAAAATTCACAAGCATTATGGCACATTTAGTGCAATGGCGATCAAAATAGAAATATTCTGAGAAAAACAAAGATTGTTTCACAGTTTACCTATACTGAGGGGAACTCGAGCTATAGTCTAGGCTCACTCCAGAAGTCAATGGGCTGAACAAGAATAAATATTAGAAAATGAAAAAGAAAAATTCAACAAACTTACACATCAGTAAAACCAAGTAGAGTCCCAAAAAACTAAACTGGGCAGGAAAATATAGAACGGTGCGGTCAGAGAGGTGACCAAAGAAAGTAAGTTTACCTGCCGGGACTGTATGTGGGGCTTGAGGGAGAGTAAGATGGAGATGTGGGGGAATATGATGGTGAGGTTGGGCTGCAAAAGAAAAGAAAACATAATTGGTAGGCTACATGAGATTTCCTCAACACAATAATTATAATAATTGGAAAAGACAGAGGCAGCAAAACAGAGAATTAGAAACTGGAGACTAATCAACTGTGAGAGTAATAATCCTACTCATCAGCCCACATACAGCAATTCTAATACCATAAGTGCAGTTCAAAAGATAGCTCACCTGTAGTTCGGAGAGGTAGGACTGTATGGACTAGATGGTGACAATCTTGGACTGCTTGGAGAGTAAGCTGATGACGGACTGTACTTGGCAGACTGAGGATTATAGCTTGGAGATGTAGGGCTGTAACTGGGCGAGGTTGGACTATAACTAGGCGAGGTTGGGCTGTAACCAGGAGAAGTTGGGCTGTAGGCTGGCGAGGTAGGGCTGTAGGATGGAGATGTTGGACTGTAGGAAGGAGAAGTTGGGCTGTAGGAAGGCGAAGTTGGGCTGTAGGATGGCGAAGTTGGGCTGTAGGAAGGAGACGTGGGACTGTAAGATGGCGAAGTGGGGCTATATGCGGGGGAAGTGGGGCTGTAAGCAGGGGAAGTGGGGCTGTAAGCAGGGGAAGTAGGGCTGTAGCTTGGTGAAGTGGGGCTGTAGCTTGGAGAGGTGGGGCTGTAGCTGGGAGAGGTTGGCGAGTATGATGGACTCGTAGGAGAGTAAGCTGGACTGGTGGGACTATAGCCGGGAGAACTAGGACTATATGTCGGAGAGGTGGGACTGTACCCAGGAGAAGTAGGGCTATACCCTGGAGAGGTGGGACTGTAGCCAGGAGAAGTGGGGCTGTATCCAGGGGAGGAAGGGCTGTATCCAGGGGATGATGGGCTGTAGCCTGGAGAGGAAGTAGGAGAGAATGCCATTCCTCCAACATAAGGAGAAAACTGAGCATCCGAAATTGGTGACAGCCGAAGATTTGGGCTCAGCAAATAATTAGGGGACATCATGCCCTCGTGATATGGTGTTCCTGACACTGGAGAACGAGATGGTGTCATACCAAAATCAAGACCATCCATGTAACTGGGCAGCTGGAGTTCGATGGCGTTCTTCAGCATCTCATCATTGAGATACAGGGCACAATCTCCCGTCCCAATTGGTGCAAGTTGCCCTAACATTATATTTTCTGTCACGCCTCTTAAATAATCTGTCTCTGCGAACACAGCAGCATCAAGAAGAATATCAACAGTCTCTTCAAAGGAGCACCTCATCATAGGACCAGTGTCATTTCTATTAATGCCATGACGGGTTATAGCCATTAAGTGCCCACGGTACGTCATCGTGTCACAAAGGATAGCGAGATGCCTATAATTAACATAGGACCCATCAAATGATATAACAACCCTCAACTCATCCAACAACGACCGACGAACTGCCTCAATTCCGAGAATTTCCAGAATTTCAATCAAATGATTACTAGTTGTGCGCCTAGCATCAACATCATCATGGCACAGAACAGCCAAGAGATTAACCCCTTCCGTATCCAGCATCCACTCTTGCTCTGCTTTAAACCCTTCATTTGGATCAAACTTATTAACTTTACCATGTTTAATGAACACTTTGTTAATATCTGGGATACCACGAAGAGCCATCTCTGTCAGCATGTTACTCTCAATCTTCTTCAGAAAAACATCATCTTCAGCAGATTCATCAACCATCTCCCCTTTTGGAGCTTCAGCATTCATGATACGGATACGAAGGATCAATTTTTCTGCATTGTCATCATTGAAGATACAAGTTAAATCATCATCAAATTCAAGGTTAATCTTCTCAGCAATGTCAGCCATGCTCAACTTCTTATCCACCATCATTTCGCGATTCAACTCGATGCGAAGCAACCAAGGTGAAATTTTATCAGGATTAACTTCTTCATCTGGCATTTCATAGTAAGCTCTCACAAAATCTATATCCTCATCAATTATTGTGCTTGTGGGTTCTGGATCGTACCATACTTCTGTAGCTTGAGTTACACTTCGCAGAGTGGTGTATTCCAAAGCACACTGCACATTCTTCGCCCTCTCCTTCGTTTTATTAGCTTCAGGCTTTAAGTAGACAGACAGGGATGGCGTTTTGATTCTCTTGGCTACATTAATAATTTCCCTCAACCTGGGGACACCTAGGGTAACATTCTTTGCACTCACACCTGCATAGTGGAAAGTATTCAGTGTCATCTGAGTGGCAGGTTCTCCAATAGACTGTGCAGCAACGCAGCCAATCATTTCCCCAGGTGCTACAAGCGATTGCAGGAAGCGTGATTCTATCTCCCCAATAACCCATTCAAATGCTTCACGAGTAAGCCTGTACTCATCCAACACCCGTTTGCTTGCAAAAGTGCTGCGAAGTAAAATGTTGAAAAACAATGTTGCGTTCTTCTGCGCTTCGACACTCAACAAGTCATCACCAGGAACAACTTTCAGTCTCTCCTGGAGCTTATCAATAGCTTCCACAATTTCCATCGGGTGCATATCAGAAGTCCTTCGGAAGTCAATCTTAAAGGTTTTTTGTGCATTCCAAATAAGCCTCTTCAAATTAACAGGCAGTGGCCAAGAATTATCACCTGTGACTGCAATCTCTGTTCCAAGTTGTAATCTATCTGTTTCAAGTTTCTGAACTTCTGCATCAAACACATTACGGAACTCTCTAATCGTTTTGAGATCCTCAACATGTTCGTGCAACATGTAGTCGGGATTCCAATATTCATCATCCAACTCATAGGTAAAAGTCTTATCAAATTCTGTTTTCTTCATTTTCAAAGAATCCAGCTTTTGCGATTCTATCCAAACAGCATCCATCCCATCCTCCCCATATAGAAACTGAATGACATCACCCAAAGAATTACGTACTGTGCCATCATATTTCACCATAATATCCTCCATAGCCTTCACCAGTCTCCTTTGGATGTACCCAGTCTCAGATGTCTTAACAGCAGTATCTATAAGACCTTCCCTACCACCCATAGCATGAAAAAAGAACTCCTGTGGAGTTAGTCCACGCAGGTATGAATTCTCTACAAATCCACGACTTTCTGGTCCATAATCATCTTTAGTAAAGTGGGGCAACGTCCGGTCTATGAACCCATACGGGATTCGCTTACCCTCAACATTTTGCTGTCCCACACAAGCAGTCATCTGTGATATGTTGATAAAACTCCCCTTGGACCCTGCTGTAACCATGGCCTTAAGATTGTTGCTCTCATCTAAACTCTTTTGAGCACTACTTCCAGCGTCATCACGAGCCCTATTCAACACCTGGAAAAATCACATACATTATTACTCAACAATATGCAGGCAAAAAAGAATATTGCAGGCAAAAAGCCATGTAGCACACCTGGTTCACTTTGTTTTCAAACGAGTCCATCATGGTTCGTCCAGGCTCAGCCTCCAGCTGCTTGGATTGGGCTTTGCTTATAAGATCTTTCACCTCATTTTTCGCCTTGGAAATTGTTTCATTGATTTTCTCCATTGTGGCTGCATCAGCAATAGTATCTCCAATTCCGATGCTAAAAGCATTCTGCAGCAGCCAGTAATTCACAAGCCATTGGGTATGACCCAGAAACTTGCGGGCTGCATCTGGACCAACCTCTTCCCTGCCCAACAAGAAGTTTCAATGGATACAACTTCTCCTTTGGTCAAATTATATGTTTGATACTCAGATGGAAGCAAAGGTCGTATTGTATGGTGCATCATAAACTCAGAGTATGAACTTCACCAAGATCATACACACAAATGCATTTCTTAACTTAATAGAGTGAACTGAATAGAGAAAATTTGCATACCATATAACATGAATAAGACTTCCTGTAGAAGTCCCAAGGGCCTTCTTGCAGAGAGTTCCAGAAAGCAATTCACCCTTTTCTATTCTAACAAGAGTATCCCCTGGAGTTATGTTCCCACTCTCTGATTCCGAGTGCCATGCAGAAGTTCTTTGGAGATTTATTTGTTTTGGTATTATAAGATTGAACACCTGTTTTCCAGTCCATAGTGGCCGGGGCTTCAAAATTGCAGGAGCAGGAACTTTTCCATCAAAATCCTCCCACCACATCAAGATATTCATGAAAACATCCTGAAAAGAATTAGTGAGGGTAAGGCTCCTTTTGTGTGAAAAGAGAATATTATCAAAACATGATATTCAAGAGGTAAAATAGGGGTGAATCAGTTACCTTCTCTATGAAGGTGTCCCTCTTGGTGATCTTACGACAACCTAAAAGTGTGTCCTGCACAATTCCCATGACAGGTCGATTTGACTGAGGTGAGACGATGCATTTTGGCACCATCATGAGCTCCAATACTTCAGCCCTGGTTTCAAAGGACTGGGGCACATGCATGTTCATTTCATCCCCGTCAAAGTCAGCATTATATGGCGATGTCACAGACAAATTCAATCGAAATGTTGAGTATGGCATGATCTTGATTCTGTGGCCCATGATAGACATTTTATGGAGACTAGGTTGTCGATTGAAGAGGATAAAGTCTCCATCATTCAAATGACGTTCCACCTGAAGCCACAAAAGTAGAAGCTCAAAATTTACTCTCAAACAGAAAAGACCCAAATCAAAACTTATCAGAATGAAAGAGCAATGCCTTGTATCCAAGCTCCAAATGATGATCACTGCTTTTCTTCAAATAACGAAGATCAAGCCTTTGCCCATCATCTCTTATTATATACTTCGCACCAGTTTTACCGGGCGGAGGATGGGGGCCATACTCAACAAGCTCCTTCAACCTGTTTGTTATTGAAT
>VIEB01001543.1:7742-31227 GCA_006547085.1 Malus baccata | reverse complement strand
AAGAACCGAAAACAAATTTAACAATGTTTTAGCACCAGGAGAAGTTGGTCTGACAGAAGGAAAATCTGGCTAAATAAAGTACACCAACCCTTTCCGCAGTAAGGGTCTGTTTCCTTTCCACAGGTTCAGGAAGCTGTTCCTGGTCATCATTTTTCTTCCTTTGGGCTTTGTACTCTGCATTCATTTTCATACCCTCAATAGAGAGCTTGGGCTGCTGAGCACCACAGCCACCCCGACTTTTCTTTACAGGCTCTTCAGTATCTTGGCCTTGGACATCAATTTCATCACCACCTTCACATTTGGATTTGTTTTTGCAGGCATCCAAAATCTTTTTCAGCCTGTTTTTCGGATTTTTTATTCTCATAGCTTGCTTAAACTTGTGGTCGTCCTGCAAAATGAAGTCACACAAAATTTGTCGAGGTTAACAATTGTCTGCATACTTGAGTATAAGATCCTTTTTTAAAACAAAATTGACGCTTTTGGGTTCCGTGAGGCAACAGACTCATTTTATGCATCGTATTCTTTCAAGCTACCCAAAACATGACCCAACGAGTTTACAATGAGGTATACAACAGGCTAAGGACATCCAAATGACCTTTCAACCTATCTTACAAGACTAACAAGCTTATCAACTATAATGTTAGTCAACATTACGAAAACAGTAACGGAAACTCGATCATGTGGATTAGAAAACTATTCTACTGGAAAGTTTAAGGGCAATAACTATAAGTACCTCATCGACTAGAATTTTCGAGCAATTGAAGCAAACGCATCGCATTACAGATAACACAGTCTTTATGAATCCGATGTGAAACATTGGTTTCGCAAGCTCTAGGTGCCCAAAATGGCCGGGGCACTCAGCCATGTTGGCTGTACAAGTCTCACATTTCAACTTCCGGTCAATTGTACCGAGCCGAGGATCACTCAAACCAGCCGTCTTCGGTTTGCCTCCCAACATAGTTTCACTGTGCTCAATCTCCACCACAGACATTTGCCTCTGCAACAAAACACAATAGACTGTTTCAGAACACTTCAATTCACCAAAATACAGCACTCATCAAACCCTAGCATCATCCAATCACTACCAAATCGAACAAACTCAGTAAACAGCTTTCGAACAAAGAGGGAGTGGAAAGTTACGATTTCGTCGGGGCTGAGAATGCCGAACTGCACGCATTTCACCTTCGCCACCTCCGCTGGCGAGAAGGGAAACCGGATATCCATGGCGACGACGACGACAAACCTTAGGTTTTTTTTCTTAGTCAAATTCTCACTGTAACTGGTACTTATTCAGCTCACGGTGTTTGTCGATCAAATAGTTTTCTGATTTTTTTTTAAAAAAAAAATTCTGACTTTTTTGGGTTTAATTGTTTTTCTGATTGCAGCGAAAACCAGGAATCGACTAGCTCTCGACTTGGGAGGAGAATCTCTCCAACCAAACCAAAATGAAACCGAGGCCTTAAGGCTCCTTTTATAGGCAAAGTGGGTGGAGGCTAGTGGCTACCTACTTGTCTTAAAGACGAAATTGCCCTCTCAGGTTGACGTTTGACTAATCCATGCGGGTTGTGGGTCGTGAGCTGTGGCAAAGCTAATCGAAATTTGAGGGACTCGTATGACACGGTTAATGGTGACATCTAGTGTTATTGGTATATAATATTTCGTGCCAAGAGCATGTGGAGAGAAAATAATAGTATTATTGGCACATTATGCCATCATGATAATGTACTAATGTCATACATGTCCTGCTAAAAGTGCATTCAAATAATTACAATGACTTTCATTTGCAATCGGAAAATATAATTAGAAATGTCTTTTGAGAGTGTGACATTATTCAAAAGTGATTCTAAATATGTGTTTACTTAATTATTTTTACAAGAGGCATTAGTTTGTTTAGGAATGCTTATAAAATGACAAAGAATTTTTTGACAGTTAAAAGCGTTTATAAGTATGTTTGGCAAAAAACTTAAAGTATTCTAATAATCATAGAAGTGCTTCTTATAGATACACATACCAAATGTTTATTTAAGAAGTAATTTCAGTCGTTTTCTATGAAACACTTTAGTTCTAATAAATTTAAACTTATTTATTGTATCAAGTTATGTGTTTTTTTCATGATTAAAACCCCAAACTAGCCCTTGAAAGTTAAAAGGCACTTTGATTTTTCGCAAATCTTTTGTTGTTCTTAAAAATTTAGAAGCATATTTAACTTGTTTCTTCCAAATATACTGTCAAAATAGCTTTTGAATCTCTCTTTATTTTTTTCTTTTTTTGACGTAAAGCTTTTGAATCTCTCAAAAGCAAAGCGCATTTAGCCATGCCATAAGCATTTCCAAACATGCAACTAGGGCTGGGCAAACGGGTCCTGGACCCGCGGGTAGGGGCCGGTAATGCGGGTACGGGGCGGGTACAGATATTGTAAATTCAAAAGGGGGCGGGGCGGGGCGGGTACAGGTAAATAACGGGGCGGGCCGGGTACAGAAATGGGAAAATACGGGCCCCCGGCCCGGACCGGACCGTTGATTTCCTACGTTGATTTCCTACCATTGATTTCACCCTCTCTCTCTCTCTCTCTCTGTCTCTCTCTCTCTCTCTCTCTCTCTCTCTCTCTTATTCTTGTCCGAGACTCCCAAGACTCTCATTCTCAGACTCACTTCCTCAACTTTCCATTCTCTCGATCTCTTCTCCTTGAATCTCCTTCAACCTTCCAACATGCAAAATCTCCTTGAATCTCCTTTATCGCCGCCACCATCATCATCAGACCTCGATCTAGGGTTTACACTGAGGCTTCGCCGTCGATGAGCTAGGGTACCAGGAGGTGGGCCTGAGAACTAGGGTTTACACTGAGGCCGTGTCGACGATGCTTGAATCCGACGGCAATTGATCCATTTCTCTCTCAATTTGTCTGATTCGTTCTGTCAGAGTCCTCTCGAGTCCTCCACTCAATTTGTCAGGACGACGCTCATCCGAGAAGGAGAAGAACCTCAAGCTCTTCCTCAAAGCAAATTGGACGAGCGCGCAGCCAAAAACACCATCGCCAACACCGCCAACCTCACCGTCGTCATTCACGAGGTACTCAATCGTTGATTTTCTTCTTCTTTTTCTGCTTAATTTTTGGGGTTTTCCGATTTAAATGCATGCAATTCATATTTCATAATCCCGCGATGTATACTTTTATTTTACTTATTTTGTTGTTCTTGAATAATTCCAGGCCGTGGTTACTAATGGATCAAGTTTTCTGATTTGTCTCCGGCGGCTCTTCAACTGGTAGTCTCGGTGGGATACTGAAAATTAGAGAGAGAAAGAGAGGAAAAAAAAAACGAGTACCCGTTGGACCCGTAGGAACCGGCCCGTTTTATACGGGTCGGGTTAGGTCCGGTTCTCATTTTCAAAATAACAAAACCCACCCCGGCCCGGCCCGTTGTATTTTCAAGCGGGTCCGGTCCGGTCCCTCCAATTTTGGGCCCGGCCCGACCCGTGCCCAGCCCTACATGCAACTATTGCTTGTCTTGTCTGTAGAGATGGGATGAGGATTGGTTGGCATGAGTTATTGGTATGAGTTGCAACATAGTCAAAAGCATTTAACTTCTTGCATCTGCTTAACTTGTTGAATGTGTATGGTGTATAGGAGGACGACTACATACCTTTCGACGAGTCCCTGAACGACGATGACAAAGACGGCAAGGACAGCGCCCCGCAGTCCCTAATAACAGCAACGAGAACATGGATGACAACGAAGTTCGCATCGGAATCAAGGTCTGGTTGGTTCATTTTCTCAATCAATCAAATGCTTAGCAAGTTCACTAACCACCCTACTTGAAGTTCTCACATTTTTGCAGGTGGACCAGAAGAAATTTAAGCTAAGCATGCATGCTTGAATCAACCAGCCATAGAATCCTCCATGGACATCTAAAACCACCAGCAATGGCCTCTTCCGATTCGACAATCTACACCTGCACGGAGTGCCGAGCCAACCTGAACCTTACCGCTGCGAATCTCTATCCGCCAGACTTCTTCTTCGATGCCGGAAACAAGGGAACGGTGTCGTTTGCGGCGGTCGACGCAACCAGGTTCATGTTCGACAAGGAGGACAAGATCAGACCGTTCTTCGGGACTAGAAACTACTGGGGATCCGTCGTAGATCAAGTGCAATGGCTACGAGAAATTTTTCATTCTAACCGGAATACTAGGGTTACACCACATCCATATATTTTTACATAAGTGGTCAACATTTTTAATATTTAAGATTAACTTTTTAATATACATACCTCACAATTTATATAATAACACGTAATATATCATCTTGTGTTCTAGTCATATTCAAAAATTCCTCAACGGTTACGGACGGGTCGTCGGATACGTGTACGACGATGGGCCACTCATGACTGACAGTCCCGATCAGTTTCACATGGGGCCCAGCCAGGTGGTCCCTCGAGTTGCCCGGTATCGATTCAAAACGAAAGCCCTTCGCGTTTCGTCTAGCACTTAGGTGGAATTGTAGCGATTGTTTCTGAAATTTTGTATTTTACTGTATACTAGATAATGATATGGGTTGTGACTATAATTTCTTGATCCTATACATTTTGTTGTGATTGAAGATTGTATCGAATTTGTGATTAAATAAGTGAAAATTGAGGTGGGTTTTCTGGGAAATTTGGAAAAAAGTCCTCTGTTGCTGTTTCTGTCCGAGCTCTGGAGTTTTTGTTTAGGAATTGATGCTAATTTATATGGCTGCTTTTGGGCAGGGAGCAGATTTTCTCTTCATGTTTGAAGAGCATAAATCTAACTACTAAAGAGATCACTAGGAATAGATGAATCATATCATTATTTCTATGTTGCGGTTAAATGCACTGATAAATAAAAATTTGCAATTAAATGCACTTGCGATAATATATTAACAACATATAAACGATATATAAACTGCCGTAAGTTGACAATATTAACTGGTGAAATACACGATGGTGACGAGATGAATGATACTATGTCTTTGTGAATCTTTCCGGCATTTGAAAGGGTGGACTGCTGCACTGACAGATCATTTTTAATAGGAAAAAAAAAAGTATATCATTGATATTGATGGAAAATGATTATCTTCGGATCTCTTTCATCAAATCCATCAATCCAGACATTTGAAATTTGATCCAACAGTTAAAATTATTATAACTTTTAAAGGAAACCCTTATTTTTAACCGTTGGATTCAATTATAAGAGTCCGAATTGATGAATTTGGTGGAAGGGATCTAGAGAAGATCTGATTAGTAGATTTTATATTATATATTTTACCCTAATCTTAGTATATTTTGGTTAATATTGTGGAAGAATTTTGATACTTTAAATTGTATTTCCAATATAGGACTTTCGACTTCCTATGGAGCAAAACAGAATCAAATGGACGAATTTTGGAGTAATTCTAGTTGAAGGATGTTCGTGAATCACTTAGCTTGATCGTATCAAAATCTGGGATTTTTCCACCAATCGGTTATTTTCTGGCGATAAAATAAAGGAGTGATGCGCAGTGCTGGAAAATGACGTTTTTGGGCTTAAATTGCATTTTTGGAGCCCAAGATGATCTCGGATGGGTTCGTGGTCTTCTGAAAAAGTGTTCAAAATATTCCAAACATTAAATCTAGCTATATTGGGCCAGTTTTAGAGCAGCTTATAGGTCCAAAACGTGGCTGTTCAGATTTTAGACGAATTTTATCATTTAATTTAGGGTTATTTTTTCCTATTTTATTTGATTATTAATTTTAGTTTCCAAGGGGGAATAAATGACCTGTTTTTAGGGTTTGTGTGGGGGCTTAGCAGATTTATTGCTTGGCCGTCTACAATTTTTCTCTACGCTTTCTTTTATGCAATTTTGAAGACAAAGAGAATTGTTGGGGTTTTGGAGACTTTTTACTTGAAGATGCTTTTAATCCTTTTTTTTAATAATATTTTCTATGATTTCAATTATGAATATGCATAACTAATTCTTTTTGCTAGGGCGAAACCTTGAGCCTTAGCATGAATATGTGATTTTTATTTAATTGCTTACGATTGATTGCATGCATACTTTGAATTTATAATCACCAAGATAAAAACTATCTAATTGTCTTAATGCCTGATCACCATTAGGATCTTTAGGAAAGTAATTTAATGCAATTTTGGTCGGAAGGTTCCTTGAAATTGACGCTGGCTTCTTGTGATTAATAATTGTAATTTCACTTAGGATGAACACCACGTCTTAAGGGTTGCATGGTTTTTCAAAAGATTTTCATGAAGCATAATTAGTCTTTCATGTTCAGATTTGATCCGAACGTTCGAACGGGTTGTATGTTAGATATACGTTCTATATTGTAGATTCCAAGTAGAATATGAATTAGGAAAATCTAACCTTCAAAGTGACATGTGTAGATCATAAGTAATTGGTAAAAGTTCATAGGATTGCTAGGTGATGGTGGAACTCTAGTGCTTTCTTAATTTGATTCTTCCAAAACTGTTTTCTTTTTCCCCTGTTCTAATATTGCAGATTGTTTATTTTAATTAATTAATTTCGTTTTTAATTTAAGTAGGTTATAAAATCAATCACCTCAATTTCTATTTTACAATAATTAATTAGAATTTGGTTAGTTTCGAATTATTTAATAATCCCTGTGAAGAACGACATTGCGAGATTCGTTTATACTACAACAACCTTGTGTTTCTTACAAGTATAATAGGAGTTTTTAGCTCGTTAACATGAGTAGTAAAATCGCTATCAAGATCCCTTTCCGATATTGACTACCGTTGCTATTGATCACATATTGACAAGTACAACATTAAAAAATCTTATAAATACACATGAAGACCTGTTAGCCACCGGAGGTTTTTAGATGGTTGGCTTTTGCTACGGCTGCTAAATTTAAAATTATGACTTTGGAGACTAGTTGAACGGCAGTTTTCAGTGTGACAATATCATTTCTTGCGGTACGGTGTTACTTTAGTGTTTGGTTAAGATTCTCTTATTTTTGTTTATCTTGAAGTGAAATTCATTAATAAAGGCTAATACAAGGTTACAAAAGTCTGTAAACAAACCAAAACAACCAAGTAAGCAAAAGTACAACCAAATAAAATACAGGAAAAGACCAACAGAACAACCATTGGAGTGGAAGAAAGCATGAATCCCGGATATGAGATGAGAATCGCCATAAATTGATAACAAGCCCAGGAAACTTGACACAGAGCCAAAGAAACAGAGACTCAGCTCAGATAACAAAATCACCAGATACAACGATCAAAAGCAAGGCAAGAAAAGTAAGGATAGTTGAAAGTTGCAGGAAAAGTAAATTTAAGGGTTGCCACCGACCCCAACCAAGGGAGGGGCCAGCAGCTGGGAACAAAGTTAATAAAACGCGTTTAGAAATGTGGTGTTCCCACCATGGTCTCCGGTATGGTGTTACTAAATTCATGAGACATATGGTGTTCCCACCATGGTATGGTGTTACTAAATTCATAAAATGTTGACTCTGCAGTCCAACCTTATTAGGATAATAACACCGATAAAGGATGTCACCGTCACACAAATTTTTTTCGTTAGATGCCTCAGTTCCATGTACTATCTGCCAAATATTTCTTGTTGAAAGTTGCTGCAATCCCAAGTTCTCAACTCTTAACCGGGAAATTTCAGGTTGCAACTACCAGTCAATTTTCCTTAGTATTATAAAGCCTGACTGGGAAATGTGCCTGGAGAACCAAATCCATCGGTCACATTTGAAAGTTAGGTTGGAGTAGTAGCTACCTCTAGAGGGTTGGTACTTGAAAGTCCATGTCCAAGACTAGCAATTATTTTATTTCTTCCACCACATTCCAATCTTAATCTTGTACTGTTAGAACTTCGACAAAATAAATTGATCGATTCGATTTGTCGAAAAGAATTGATGAAGATGAAGCAAATAGAGCAGGGGAGTTCACTGCTGCCGCCACCCCCACCGCCTCCACTTCCAAGGTTCTGGGCTAATAAGGCTGTTACGGAGAGCGTGACAAAGCGAGAAATCGCGAGGTTCTGGTATCGGAAGCGTATTGAGGAAGAGGAGCATCTCCTCGCCGCTATCAAGGCTGCAGCACGTATTCGAGCCCGCAAGCTTTCGGTAAAATTCTATCTCAATCATCACGTGCCACGCACTATCTAGCTGAGACATGATCAGAAACATGTGCAAAAGAGCAGTTAGTAGCCATTTTTATTTGCTTACATTTTCTTAACTAGTTGAAGGTGTATGGTATACAGGAGGAAGATTACAGACGTTTCGAGGAGTCCTTGAACGACGATGACAAAGATGAGAACGACAGATCTTCTGCTACTAATGACAGGAACAACGAAATTCGTGTTGGAATCAAGGACTGGTGAGCTAATTTTCTCAATCAATCAAGAAGAAGTTATCAAATTTTTCTTGAACATATATATATTTTTAACAAATATCTGTGCAGGTGGACGAAAAGCAAGTACGCATACTTGAACCAACCCGCCGTGGCGTCCTCCGTGGATCCCCCGAAAAGGCGGACGTCCACATTTGTTCCGAATTGTTTCGCTTATAAGCCGGCGCCGCTCTACCCTACTTCTCTTGGTGTGTTTTAGACCGGCTAATCATCATCAGTTGCTTCAGTTGACTGGACTGAATATTGTTCGTGAAGTTTTTGTGTTGCCAAATATATAGACGATTTAATTCCATTTGGAATAAGTAAAGGTTTGCAGCCTTTGCAAGCATTAGTTTCTGCACAGAGTTAATCATCTGCAGGTCATGTATATGTTACTGCTTCGTGTTCAGAACGATGAAATGTTTGTGTTTCCGAATATTTAATAAATTAATTGGAACAATGGAAAATACTTTCGGTGTGGAGCTGTGATTGCAATATTTTATCCAATCGTAGTTAATTAGCACATTTTCCCCCAAATGACAGTGTTAATGGATTAAATTGTTAGTTGTTATAAAGAGAAAGATCAGTGTGGATCAAAACCGCATCAGTAAAATGTGCTCAAAATATAATTAATATAATCTAAACTAAATATTAATAAAATCCTATTTGTCAATTGTCAACAAAAGAGACTGAAAAACTATTTAGTTTTCTATACCATAAAAAATTTAAAAACAGTAACATAACTACATGAAACGAAATTTAGTTATGAGACCAGAGGTGACCGTTGTATATGCATGACGGCCTAACCACCAAAAACCAAGGAAATTTACGTCTGTGTGTGTGCAATCAAAATTTATAGCAACGTTATTGACCTTAACTTTTGTGGTCTGGTCTCTCTTTTTGTCATTCTAAATTTCAAATTGCTTCGTATGCCGTTTGCCGGTGAATTGCACTTTAGTCGTATGCCCACACATTATAGGTGTGAATTTAATTTGAGTATTATTTGTTACAAAAATATTTATATCACTTTTATTTATTTTTTTAAATCAAGTACGATATTCGTTTCATAAGGGATAAGTCCCGTCAACTAACCCACACTAGAGCTACCACTTGAAAATCAGCTAGTCGACTCTACACACCTGAAAGTACATGTTTAGAAAAACGGGGTGAGCATAAAATGCCCAGTAGGGGTAAGTCCGTAGTCATTTAAAATCTCTAGTGCACGCTGAAAGTAATAAGAGTGATTCAAAACTGTTTATTTTCACCACCACGTAATCCAACAATTTGAAATATGCTCAAAAATTTATGGGAAGTAACATATGACAGAAAAACCAAAGGTTTCAGAGCATTAGTAGCTTGATAACAACGGTACAACACACAAGTTCAAAAATCACTTCTTTTGTCATAAGGATAACAAAGCCATTATCATTTAAAGAACCACTAGCACACCAAATCACAAAGATCTTCTTTTATCCCAAACAAGTGACAAGCAGATTGGAAAGAACCGTAATATACCTGGCCAATATACATATCATATGTATTTATCACTTTCGTAACTCATTCTCACAGCCCCCACACATGAAGCTTTCCCCAGGAAACCTTGGGTCATTGGTGCCCATAATCAAACAACTTCACGGGTCATTGTGCCCATTCATACATTTCTCAACATTCTCAACTGCACAAGTATTACACTACTTTCCATCTACTTTCACAATTTGAACATTTGTATTGAGATGCTTCAGTATTTGATATTGAGTAAAATTAGAGGCATGCACATCAAAACAAAATCTTGAAAAATCATTTCAATCACTTTAAACTCACCAAAGTTGTAGTAACGGAATTCGAATCATTAAGATCAAACCATAGTGAAATATTTTCTTCACTTCTTTCACATAATCGAAAAAGAAAACATTTTAAGTAAGCTTCAAATAATGCTCAAATGCCATCAATCCTTGATCAAGTAAAAATGAAAAACCAAAATATTTTATTTTTGATTAAAACTCCCCTACCTCAACACAATTTCTTGATATTCAACTTCTAGGGTGTTCGTCGACTTGTGTCGTCCCCTTGTCCTTCTGTTCCTTATCTATAAACAAGAAAAATCATTACACACCACTTATACAAATATCTAACAACATATCCTAATTCAAGGTTAATTGGGGACTTAAATCAAACACTTGGTGCTCAACTCTAAAACTATAACATGCACTATGATACCTTCATGTTCTTTTACTCCCACCCAAACTAATTCATGGGTTAACAAACCAAAAAAATCAAATAGATCCCAAAGGTAAGAAATAGATACCTTAAATGGAGACAAAGGAAAGAACCTCACTTGTTCTAATCTTCACACGCAAAGAAAACTAAACTCCTTCTTCCTTAGATTTTCTTTTTGACAAGTGAAAAGCTAAAAGGGGTAAACCCCTTTCATTACTTTCGGCTGGAGGGAAAGCAGGAAGGTAAAGCAGCTAAATGGAGATTTCTAGAACTCATCCCCTTTTTTTTATATCCTAAACGTCAACTTTACCCTTTTATTTATTTATTTATTATTTTTTAGAACTTCTAATGGCCAAAGGCCAATTGATCTAACCTCGAATAAGGCAAATCTATTTTTGCTAACAAAGACCACAAGTGATTCACTCTTAATCCCCACTTAAAATTTTTGGGATATTACAGAGTTCGAGGAAAAGGGAGCACGGGAGAGAAGAGAGGAAGGGTTTGTGTGTGTGTGAGTGGTCCATGTGGGTCACCAACCAAAACCACAAAAACTAATTTCCAATTTGTTCCAAAAAATTAGGGGAAAATGCAAGTTTGGACCACCATTTACATGCATAATACACCACAATGCTCACATCCAAGGGTAAAATAATCAATTCACGTCATCGATAATTTATTTCGGGACGGGCTGTGACAGTTAGAATAGTAATTTTCTAGAGTTTTGGTTGACAAATATGATTATATTAATATGTACTTTAGATAGCATATGCTTACACACTTTTTAGGGAGTTTTAACGAAACACTTCTGGTACTGTTCATTTTTAACAAAAAACCACATTTTTACCTTTCTTTGGTACTATTCATTACACCTTTATTTGTCATTTTTTTATTAAAATTAAAGTTTTTTTGGATTTTTCGTTAGTTTTTCTCACTTGTTATATATGTTTTTTAAATTGGGAAGGAGAGGGAGAGAGAGAACTTGGGTGGGAGGATAAAAAACAATAAACTTTGGACCTGTGAAATGGCATTATTGCTCTTTTTTTTTTTTTTTTTGTGATAAAAGACTAAATAGTCTTTTCACTCTTCTTTATTTGACAAAGAGAGTTTAGATAATAGGTAGTTTATGTATCGTTTGGTATGCAGACGAGACGGGATAGGACGGACGAAATAGAAAGGGAGCAAAGATACATTCGAATGGAAACAAAGAGGAAGAAGAAGGAGATGGAGATGTTATAATTTTGTGTTCCATGGATGTGGAACGAGTCGTTCCACGGGGTGAGGCGGAACGAAAATTCACCAAAAATTCGTCCCGTGGAACAGCTTGTTCCACCCGTTTTAGGCGCACCAAACGTGGGACGGAACGCTTCGTCTCACTTCGTGTTATCTCGTCCCACGTACCAAACAGTATCTTAGATATTAATATAATTCTCTTTGTTAACCAAAAGAGAGTGAAAAGACTATTTAGTCTTCTATTACAAAAAAAAAAATATTAAGGATAGTAACATAATTTTACGAAATAAAATTTTGTTGTTTTTTGTTTAAACCTCACCTACATGTGAGTTTAACATCTCTAATTTAAAAAAAAAAAAAAACCTCTCTCATGCTCTTCTCACTCCCACGTTCTCTCTCACAATCTTCATCTCTTTCAATTTTAGAAACAAAAATAAAAAATTTTACACACACAAAAAGTTTGGGCATATACTAGTTAATATTAATCACTCCTGCCAACCCAATTTATTGCATTACGTCACATAAATTACTCTTACCAACCCTATGTCATATTATATGGGGTCAACTTGGACTATAGCATTCAATAAAAATCAATTTATAATAGGTTACAGTATTTGTTATCCTATTATCATTTGTTCACACTAAAACAAATCAACGTTTCTAATACAAGTAAAATAAATCAGCTTTCCAATGTTACAAATTGATCGACATACAACCTGTCCTGAATTTTTTTTATGGCATGAAAGGACTAAAGTACCCTCGAACATTTTGTGGGGTTGTGGGGCCTAAGCTTAGGATTTGGACCCATTTCTTTTATTCCTAAGTGTTTGGACCTTAAGTTATTTTCTTGTTTTTGGTTAGGGACCAATTCGGACCACACATACACCCACACACACACATTGACTCTCGCTCTATCCTCCCTCTCTCGGACTTCTTTCCATTTCCGTAATTGTACGGACAAACTTCAAACCAACCTTTGCAAGCGCGGATCAAGGCTGTGAAGGTGGTCTTTGTGCTCCTTATGAGCTTAGGAGCTCATTCATACCCTTAGTTCGACGTGAGAGCTCGTAAAACCCGAAAACCAGAGAACCCCGATCGTGAGCACTTTCATACAGTTGTAAATGTGGACCTTTCAGTGAATTTTAAGGTTTTAAAAGCTTTAGGATGTCTTCACGAAGCTCGGGGAAGAAAGTTGGAGTGTTTTGAACGTCGGGAAGTCCCAGTTCGCGAGTTTCAAGTTTTGACCGGATTATCGAGGTTTCTCCGGCGAGATTCCGTGGATTTTAGGGCTTAAAATTAGTAAGGTTTCGTTCTACTCATTATAAGCTTCATTTTGAGACAAATTTCATGAATTTTGGTTAAGAAATGAAGAAGATACGAAGGTTTCAATATTTTTCCAAAAATCGGCGATCACAGTGGTACCGGTGAACCAAGGAAGATGAAGGGGAATATTCCATCAAGTTTGACGGAATATTCTAACGGTGTCAGGTAACGCCGTTAAATTCTGTTAAGGTTTTAACGGAATATTCCAAACGACAATTAAGGTTCAGTTAGGGTTTAGCCGCGTGTGGGGGTGTGTCTGGCCGTGCCTTGGTCGGCGCGTGGGTAGTCGGAAAATTTTTCTAAAAATATGGGGATGTTCCTAAGGTTGAGTAGGTCATGATGGTATATTCAAATACCCCATTTGAGCAATGTATGAGAAGTTATTTCCTAATTTTGTATATATGCTTTAAATAACATTTATTTAGTTATTTCACATATAAGTGAGACTTATCCGAAGGACGAGCGCCATCAATCGAGGCTCAGGGGCTACGACCCTTTGACATATCAGTGAGTGGACTTTTGGTTTTCTGTATATACCTATATACTTGAGATTTTTCCAGAAAATGAATTTGAATGATTATACGTTTTGAAATGCCATGCCAAGTATCTGCCTATTTTATTTACGCATTAATAGTTGCATATATTTATGATTGGTGCTGCGGACGTACAGGTAAGTGTCAGGTAAGTTCATAAATTAAAGATATGAGATTACTTCAGTTATGCGAAATATGATGTGATGCATCGAGAGCTCATAAACCTGCACCCTGGTGCTCCCGCCCAGAGTTAGGGCACAGTCATTCACGTGATGTTCACCTCCCGCACCATATGCTCACCTTGGATCCAAGTTAGGTGCACATGCTTGTGTACAGACCACTTTAGGTGGTTCCGACTTGTGTGCATGATTTGATATGATTGAGATTGGTTATGAGCTATATACTCAGTCGTGTAGGGAACGTTAGGTGGATCCGGCTGATATGATATCTGGCATTGATATATTT
The DNA here is from genome assembly GCA_006547085.1 of Malus baccata. NCBI lineage: Eukaryota > Viridiplantae > Streptophyta > Magnoliopsida > Rosales > Rosaceae > Malus > Malus baccata. The sequence continues at coordinate 17,092 of VIEB01001543.1, read as the reverse complement.
TAACTGGATTACATATGGCATTTCATTGAGATACTTTGACATGGTATATTTTTATGGATTTTCATCCTGAGCATGATTTCTGTTATCGCATATATTATATTTCTGGGAAATTATACAGGTTTTACGGCGAGGGGTTAGAATTTTTGAGAAATGAAATGATTTTGAAAATCTTTGTTTTTGCCCACTCACACTTTCTGTTTTGCGCCATTCCAGGTTTTAGGTAGAAGTGATTTGGTGGCTCACGGGGATTTCGATGGTGGTTCTGACAGAATATCATAAATGTAGGATCACCTTTGGATGTAGTATAATTAGTACTTGTCTAGTCTGACTGCACTTAGGCTATTTATGCTCTAATTATGTATTTCACAGCTAAATCTCGCACTTGCACCTTAACTTAATTAGTGCTCTAGTTGATTTGATTTTTAGTTATTAGCATTTTCTTATATCATTTTTGCTCCTGCACTGTGCACATGATTACGTTACTCTCATGTGACGGCCAGCACGCCCTGATTTAGATCGGAGTGTGTCAATTTTCATATAATTTATGTCAATACTAATAACTTTTAACGATTGTTCAACGAATCCTAACATATCAAATTATCTATTGCCATTAAAATGTTAGAGACCATTTGATATAGAACACCTAACACAATTAATCTTTACCCAACACTATCAAATTATTAATTTTTTTTTTTGATAGACATGTAACACCACCATATGTTGAGGCCTAAATGGAAATTTATATAACTAAAATTTCTCTTTTTTAGAATATTAAGTTACCAAAAAAGAAAAAAAGAATTAAATAGCAGTAACAGACTGACACTGCTGATCTCAAATTCCATATTTCCCAAAGCAGAAGACTTTTGAAAATATTTTTTTTTTTTTGGTCATTAGTTAAATTTGGAGGTGGGGAGAATCCAACTTGAGTGAGGTGGGAGTTTTCTTGGCTCAGACTTTTGAAAATATTAGAAATTGTAGACTTTTCGATGCCTTAATCGAATCTTTCCTCACGGAGCTCCAGATCTTGCTGTTCCAATTCCCAAATCGAACCAATCGATCTCAAACCCCTAGGGTTTTTTCTCAATTCCTTCGCCCAGAAGCAACTATGGCTTTCAGGCCACGGCACGCGCGCCTCCCGGGCCGCAAAACGTCGTCGCCGTCCACAACGCTGGTCCTGACCTTGCTCGTCATGTTCACCTTCGCCATCCTCATTCTCCTCGCCCTCGGCATCCTCTCCGTTCCCAGCGGCTCCTCCGGCAGCTCCTCCAAGGCCAACGATCTCAGCTCGATCGTACGGCACAGCGTTGAGGGGTGCGCGATGAGTCGGTTTGCATTCTTTGCTTTGATTGATTTGGTTGGCAATTCGGTAATTAAATTGAATTTTGTGGGTTTTGTTAGGAATGTGGAAGATGGGGCAGGGGAGGAGTGGGTCGAAGTCATCTCGTGGGAGCCGAGAGCTTTCGTGTATCACAATTTCTTGGTGAGCTGAGCTGAAAATTTATGATTTTTCGGAAAATTTTGGATTGAATTTTCTTTTATTACCTTTGAAGTTACCGAATTGAACAATCCATTGGAATGCTGGATTTGTTATAATTGTGCCAATGTATCTTGCATTATAGATTGTGCCAATGTATCTTGCATTTGTAATTGGTAATTACATTGCATTTAGTTTTGGAAGGAATTAATGCTTCGTAAGTGCCGGGATTTGATGTAATCTAAAGCCGGGGAAATTCTAACCCTCGTTGGCTAATGTTGGCAGACCAAGGAGGAATGTGACTATCTAATCGATCTTGCCAAGCCGACTATGCACAAGTCAACTGTAGTTGATAGTGAAACCGGAAAGAGCAAAGATAGCAGGTATTCGTTTCTCACTTCATTCTCTGGTGTGATTTTGGTTGAATGGCGTGGATGGGAAAACCTGTTGTCTTTGTTTTCATTCCCTTACTTAATCCCCTCATGGCGGTACAATTGTTTTACTTGTTTTATGCAGGGTTCGTACAAGCTCGGGAACATTTTTGGCAAGAGGCCGCGATAAAATTATCAGGAACATTGAGAAAAAAATTGCTAATTTCACCTTTTTACCCGCAGGTATGCTGTTGAGCTCATGTCTGCTCTCTTATTTATTTATTTTCTTGTGCTTTTTAATGAATTTATTTTTTTTGCCTTCAAAGTTGAAGGTACTACCTTTATGTGGGCTACAATCTTTAGGGTATTCATCTATTAATGGTGTAGCTATGTGTGTTTCATACAATTGACAAGCTATTTTTAAACCAAATACAGAACACGGGGAGGGACTTCAGGTTCTCCACTATGAAGTTGGACAGAAGTACGAACCTCACTATGACTATTTTCAAGATGATTTTAACACTAAGAACGGAGGCCAACGTATAGGCACAGTTCTTATGTACCTGTAAGTTTCCTAGCATAGCTGCCTAAAATACTCATATTTCTGATCATCTACCCACTTATATGTTCGCAAATGTTTTTTCCTCCTATGTGGTGCAGCTCAGATGTTGAAGAAGGGGGTGAGACTGTGTTCCCTGCTGCCAAAGGGAATATTAGTTCTGTGCCTTGGTGGAATGAGCTATCTGAATGCGGTAAAAAGGGACTGTCGGTTAAACCCAAGATGGGTGATGCATTGCTTTTCTGGAGCATGAGGCCTGATGCAAGTCTAGATCCTTCAAGTTTACATGGTTAGTAGCTCACTTATAATTAGCTTTGCAAAGCATCAATTCAGGTTTCACTGATTCCAAAATGTCCACCATGGAATATGACATTTGTTTATCTTCGCTTTCCTTATCAATTTTGCGCCTATTCAAAATGTAGATATAAGAAAAAATTATCTTTGCATCACAATTTCGTAACTTTTATTACTTATTCCCAAGTGTGCTAACCTTTATCAAGAATGAGTTAACTTACTCCGGTGTTTATTTCAGGCGGATGCCCTGTGATTAAGGGGAATAAGTGGTCATCTACTAAATGGATCCGTGTCAACGAGTACAATATTTGAACTATTATACAAAAGGTAACTATCTTTACCCAAAATAGATAACTAACAGTACTTATGGTTGCTACATTCTGTGAAGCTACAAAATTCCGTTTCTCAATTTCCCAAAATATGCCATTGACTTGCTCTATGCTCTTGTTCTTGTGTATGTCTTGGTTCGGGTTATGCTGATATACGCTATTTCTACCCGTAAATTATATGTATTATTTTCTCAATGATTGGCAGGTACAAGTTCTTATGTCGGTGTGGTACTTGTCAATATCTCAAGCCAGAGCCTTTGTACTTGTGCTTCAAGTCTCATTTGTAACTTAGTATACGGATCGGTGCCTGCATGCCTTAGATTTTGATGTACCACCGTCTATCTCTACTACTAATTCAATTTTTGTTTGCAGAGCTTCTATATTCTTGTTATCAGAACCCCTCAATGAAATAAGTTCGATTTCGTTTCTTTTTTAATGGAAGTTCTTACTGTCAGAAGCTTTTGAACGTTGAGTTGATGAAAAGAAACTGTAAGAGATATTCGCGGAAGATCGAAAGCATTACATGTACTAATCATATGTTTATTTCTTAGGGATTTCCTGCTGTGGAGCCAATTGCATCTTTTTTATTGAAATTAATCTCTAATATGACTGGGGTTAGTTGCCCATCATTTCACCTATTACTAAGAAGAAAGCGACGTGATTTACTAAGGAGAGGTTTTAGGTTCGACTTCCTTTCGGTTGCCCCTGCAATTGTTGCCTGGGATTGCGGCTTGGGTCGCCGATCTCAACGAAAACTTAAGGGTCCACCACGTGCTGCCCACCAAAGCTTGCTTTCTCCCAGTTAAAATAATTAAAAATTATCGAAGGTGCAAGGTGGCACAATTTAGTACATCTAATTTCAAAAGAAAATTAGATATCAACCGTCAAAATTAAATTATCAGAGTTACATAACGAGTTTTTATTTTTAAAGAGCAAACTTAACGAGGCATACCCTTTCTCTTCTCAAATGGATAGACTTACATAAAAGCAATTATTATTTGTAAGGACAATTTTACTACCTTGACCTTCTAAAACGTGTGAACTTGATTTAACGACTAACGATTTAACTCAATAATACCATTGTTTATAAAAAAAAATCTTAAAAGTTAGGAATATCAATTAATTTTAGGATATTTAATTGAAATGTTTTCCGATTCTCATTAGGACTGGAGGATATAATCGTATAAAAGTAGAGCTTTCACCACGATGAGCAAAAACCCTAGACTCCAAGTACCCTGTTCCTCTGAAAACACCACGACGTACAATACCGACAGACTTGACATGGCGAGTGGTGCAGATAATATCCCACACGAACTGTTAGCGAACATCGGAAACCGCCTCAACACTAAAACCGATGTTTCTAGATTCCGTGCGGTCTGTAAGTCATGGCGGTCCTCTATTCCTCCCTTCAAGAACCTGCTCCAGTTACCCTCGGAAGTGTGGTTTGCAGTCGGAGAGGATGGCATAGATAGTTATTGCGTAGGCTTTACCCTCGTCGAGAGCGCAGTCTATCATATCGCACCTCCCGCGGATGATGATCCCCGGAAAAGAGGTTGGTTGATTAATGTCAAAGAAGTAGGCACTGATCAGTTGAGTGAACAACCAACTCATCGCATGTTGCATCCGCTCTCCCGCTTATTTGGAGGGCAGCCCAAGTCCTTGCCAAAGGTGTTCAACTTAATGGAATTTAGGGTTTTTGAAGTGGCCAAAATGTATAGTCTAGTATACGATCATGAGATGCCTGATGATCATTTGAAGGTGGCCGCATCCTTGAATCTCGATTTCCCTGCTGTCATGGCGATTGATCCATTCGGAACGTTATATTACGGAGAGCTAGGTGGTGATGTCGTAGAGTGCATCAACTTCCCTTTGAAGTTGGACGACGTATACCCTGGTTTTCAAGATGTTATTTTTTACGAAGGAAGGTTTTGTGCTGTGTGTCGTGACGGGAGATCTGTAGGGGTTGATTCTTGTCTGAATACTGAACTGATTGCATCTCCATTGGCGAATAGCTCTTGCCATGACGACAAGAGGAAGAAGAAGTTGGTGGAGTCGTTGGGAGAGCTGCTTTTAGTCGATATGTATTTGTATGGCAAGCCGTCGGACTTTACATTCGAGATTTTTAAGCTGGACGCTCACAAGAAGCAATGGGCTAAGCTTGAGGCTCAGGCTTTGGATGATCGAATATTGGTCCTCGGAGATGACGGCTGCTACTCCCTTTCTGCTCGAGATTTCCCGGGAGTCGAGGGGAGATGTATTTATTTCAAAGAGGCGAGTTACAAGTGCAATGAGTTGGAAAACATGTCCGGAGAAATTGCAGTGTGCAGCTTGGATTCAGGCCGTGTCTCGCAGATAACTGATTTTCCAGGTTTGAACATATTTTGTCCACCCACAACCTGGAGATGGCGCATCATGAACAAGGCAGCGAGGAAGAGAAAGATGTGGTAAGAAGAAACGGACAATGTTCAAGTTCTTGTTCTACTAATGAATCATATGTTCATTGATTCATGCATCTCTTTCTTGACATCCATATTCTTTTTGATGGCGAATTCGTTACCAAATTCTTTCTGATGTCAAATTCGTTACCAAATTAGGTTGTTTATTGTGTAACTTAGCCAAACTCCCCCTTAATTATTCTACTAGAAAAAAACATCCATATTCTTTCTTGATTGCACGTGAAATCTAGTCGTTTAGTGGTCTAATCTATTCCTCCGTATCAAACATGACCTAATACGATTGCGGTTAATTCCTTAATACGACTTGACAAGAGTCTACACAACCCTACGATCAACGACTGATTTCCACACGCAGCACAATTGTGTCGAAATTGAAGAATCTTGGCCCTAGTACAAGTGCTAGAGACTACAAATTAGAAAATTGAAAATTTATGAGCATGAGTTGCAAAATTGAAAGCAAGGTCGTATTGAATGCACTCCACACCTCCAATAAAAACCAAATTTCACAAAGTTAAAAACTGGAAAATTATGAATATTCCTACCAACATTCCTTTATTTATAATGTTGCTGGGGTCAGCGCTGGGATTGAAACATTGTCCTCTTGTTGCCGAACCGGGTCAATTATTTCAACTTGCGAGGATAGTTTTGGTAGAATGTTGATCAACACCTTATGGTTGTTGATCTAACTTTTGATCAGATTCCTGATGACGTATTGCAAAATGCCCCCGTGGTCGAAATAGGCCAGCTCGACCTGCACGAAAGACGAAACAAGGGAACTCTGAAGCAACACGAGCTTGACAGGCAATGAAGATAGAAAGAAGTAAAAGATGATGCAGCATGTTACCTCTGTATCGAAACGTAGCGTACATACGAAGGACTTGCCGCTATCTGTCACCACTGTGATATCCTGACCGGGTCTAATTTCACTAACACTGCTTGGAAGATCGATGGTGTAGCGTTCCTCCCCGGTTAAACCAAGAGAGTCGGCATCCTCCCCATTCTTGAAACATAGTGGAATGATGCCCATGCCAACGAGATTACTACGGTGAATGCGCTCAAAGCTCTTTGCTATGACCGCCTTCACACCCTGAAAATTATTATGATGCAACAGACTTCATTAGAAATACGACAAACATATACTGGAATCGAATGGAGCAAGATACTGCTAAAGGGTATTACCAGTAGCATGGGACCCTTGGCAGCCCAATCACGAGAACTTCCACTTCCATACTCGGCACCAGCCAAAATAATTGTATCATGTCCTTCGCTTTTGTACCTCTGTCAATAAAAGTAAAGGAGTCAATATTACAAATTTACGCCAGGGATGAAGGCATCAATATTAAACATCAAATAAGGAGGAAAACCTTCCCGAGGAACTAAAATGATTTTTCGATAACGTTTAGTAAAAGCTGAGATAGGAGGGCATTACCATAGCAGCATCAAACACGGACAGTTTCTCTCCAGTGGGAATGTGGATTGTTTTGGGACCAACTTCTCCTTTCAAAAACTTATTGACCAGCCGAATATTTGCAAAAGTGCCTCTTGCCATAACCTCATCATTACCACGGCGACTTCCATAGGAGTTAAAGTCTCTTCTATCAACGCCACGTTCCAGGAGGTATTTGGCTGCTGGGCTGTCTTTGTGAATGCTACCAGCTGGTGAGATGTGATCGGTTGTAATACTATCTCCAAAGTTGAGCAAACAGTAAGCATTCTTCACTCCATGAGCGCCCGGGGGAGACATGGTCATATCCTTAAAATACGGCGGTTCATGTATATAAGTTGATTTTGGGTCCCAGGCATAAAGAGTGCCAGATGGTACAAATAACTGATTCCACATTGGATTTCCTTTGGTGATTGCTTCATAGGTAGCCATAAACATATGAGGAAGCACATTTGATTGCACAACCTGAAAACAGTCCGACAAGACCAACATGAATTTTCGATCCCTCGACTTAAATAGTAGAAACTATTCTTGTGAAAATCATTCCTTTAAAAGAAAAAAAAATTAAATAAATTATAACTCACCGTTGCTACTTCTTCATTGGATGGCCAGATGTCCCTGAAAAATATCTTTTTCCCATCTTTTCCCACCCCAATTGGTTCTGTTTCGAAATCAATATCTACCTGCAGAATTGAAAACAAATGAGTTATTGCACCAAAACTCAAAAGTTACGAGCATAAAATCAGCTCATGTATAGCATAAAGATGCATACAACATAACATGATACAGAGTGTAACAACTGTCTGTGTAATAGTTTGAGTTCCATACCGTTCCAGCAAGTGCATAGGCAACAACAAGGGGAGGAGAAGCAAGATAATTAGCCCTTGTTAACGGATGCACACGACCCTCAAAGTTCCTATTTCCAGATAATACAGCCGCAGCTACAATATCTGTATATGCGCAGAAAAATCAATAACTTAGTGACCGTGCAAGACTCCATAAAGTAGCATTTGTCTATGCACAAACTGTAGAGAATATTACCATTTTCCGTAATTGCAGCCGCTACTGCATCATCAATATCTCCTGAATTCCCAATGCAAGTGGTGCATCCATACCCAACAATATGAAACCCTAACTGATTCAAATACTTCTGCAACCCACTGCAGAACAATACATGACTTAGGAATACATCACAAGAGTTGCATTTATTCCAAAGTTGTAGCATATAGTCCTAAAATTACCTCTTTTGCAAGTATTTGGTTACAACCCCAGAGCCGGGAGCAAGACTTGTCTTAATCCATGGCTTGACCTAATAAAAGGCACCAAAATAACGCAAAGATAGTTAATAAAAAGATTCACTATGTTGCCCAACGTTATACAATGCAGAAATAAAACTAATCTTTCAGTTATGTGACATCAAAAGTATTCAGTAGACTAAGAAACACGGGGACAGCAATTTAACCCGCAGAATGCAGGGACACATTGTTAGGCACATTTTGTTAATCACATGGAAGGCAAATTGGAAATGGACTCATTCTAAACAGCCCACCGCAAGTTTTTATCTGACACAAAATTCATTATCCGTAACATCATTTTATTCTACCCCTATAGACCAATCCTCTTGTAACTTTTTCCCCTTACTATTATCCCAAAATGAATTAAACAAACATGAGAAATGAGCCATAATTAGAGACATCCAACCTCCAATCCTAAATCACAAGCTTTCTTTGCAACCAAAGCAGCTCCAAGCATTACACTAGGATTTGAGGTGTTTGTGCAACTGGTGATAGCTGCAATAACAACATCCCCATGCCTAAGCTGTGCTGGGGTTCTGTGAAAATCGAATTCTATGACTTTACTTTGAGATTCCTTTGGCACAGCAAAACCCTGCAATGCATTGCAAGAAACATAAGCTCTTCAAGAAAAGGTTTTCTTATGTGAACATTAAACTATAAAGTAATCAATTACGGAACATCCAAATGACCCCCACAATTTCCAAGCAGTTTTGAATGAAAATTCGTGTCAATTTATGGTACTTTCTCACCTTAAATCCAACTCTATTGTCAAGGCATGCATGCCAATCCACTTTCATTTCTTTCAAAGCAACACGATCATGCGGCCTAGAAAACATATGATTCTCAGTGTCATCACAAAAGATTGAATTCAATGAAGTGGGCAAGTTGGCTTGATTTACCAAGAAATCCTACCTCTTTGGACCTGATATGCATGGTTCCACTTCATTAAGATTTAGCTCGAGATAGGAGGAGTACACTCTCTCGATCTGGGGCTGTGTTGAGAAAAATATTCACTCAGAAGTTCAGAACCCATATTATAGAAGATTTTGAGTAGGAAGGCAGCAAAAATAGTGGGTGCACATATCTTAACTCATTGTAGTCAACAACCATCTTATTCGCCCGTAAATA
>VIEB01001542.1:119785-141035 GCA_006547085.1 Malus baccata | reverse complement strand
CGTCGTCGTCGTCATCGGGGATGGGGGCCACCACTTCCGTTAGGACTGAGGACGAAGATGATGGAACCGTAGGGGTAATTTCGTCATCTCCCGAAGCAGGTTTTGAGATGGAGAGTTTTAATCAGTATCCCACGTCACCGGAGGTCCAGACGGCGTCGGATTGGTTAAGGCAGATGCGGTTTGTGGATCAAGTTCGCGCTATTCAAAACCCGAATAATATGAATCCGACGGCGTCGGGTCATGGGGCGGAGAATATCCGGAATAGTAGTAGTTCCGGGTACGGGTATGGGAATGGAAATGGTGGCGGCCCTGGCGGGGAAGTGGGATACTTTACGGAGGTGGAAGCTAGTCCGCCACCACCTTATCCATTTTCGCTATTGGAGGGAGGCTTTTAGATGCAGGTGTTTTTGGTGCTTTAACAATTTATATGTTTCATTTTTCGGTCGAATTTAACAAGATTTTTCTTGGATTCTATATTTGTATTATTTTCTTTTTATTTTAATTGATGTGCCTTTATCAAACTTACTTCGTACGCAAAAAATACAATTATGTGTTACCATTTAGCAATATTTGTTTATGCGTAAGTAATAGATTTCCACAAGTTTGTAGTAACATGAAATTAGTTCTCGTTATTAAAACTAATGAGCCGATAAATGAAGACTTATAAGCGATAGCTATTATCGTCAATCACTTTTTCTTCAGTTATATATTCGACATTCAATGGTTGCAATGCTACATTATAAATATCATTTTAATTAGATTAAAAAAGAACATTATTGATGAATCACTTTGTCACCATTTCTAATTTAAAGAATGAAACGTTCTAAAACTACATCTCAAAAGATTCTCTCGCTAAATGAATGTGAGCCAAGTTGTTCTCCTTCACCTGGTCTTGACATAGCTTCATAACTACATTTATTGAATTATTAAGTTCGCAAGAATGAGTCGTAATTTTAAATCATATATCATTAAAGATGTAGTCCGTTCATTTATGTGAAATGAGAATTCTCTTTGGATCTTTTTTGTGAGGATTTTGGGGATCCTCAAATCGTACGGCTATAAATCATTTTAAATACTTTTATTTAAAATAAGTATAAATAGTATCTGACGAAAACTGACAGTACGATATACGATGAACGATCATAATTTAAAGATCTTCACAAAGAGAATTCGAAGAGGATCCTCCTCAATTTATGTGTTCGTTTCACCTCTATTTACACGTGTGGTAAAACTTGATATGATTATTTAGGTAATAAAGTTGGCAAGATAAGAATAAATATTAAAAAGTTACATAGACACACGAAGAATATGAATACTTTGTCCATAAAAAGTGCTTAAGGAAGGAGGATGAAAAGCGGAACCAAGTCCTCAAGTCAATGACCATTTTATTATTTTTATTTTTATTGTATTTTATTCATCGAGGCACTAATGCGCAATGACTTTTAGTAATTTGATTCACATTCAACCTAATTTCACATGATTTATGAGAAGTAACACATTTTTAATATACTCTGGACCCATTACGAATTGCCACATTAGCTTGTCCTAATTGCGGCTACCAATATACACTGTGGCAGACCCTACCGCCATTGGCAGACTACAATGCTATTAGGAAGTGTTCACATTCATAAGAGTATTCAACTCTTACTTACTACTATAATTTAATAGTGTTACTCTTTACTTATAATTGAGAGATTCTACGGTTGATTCTTGTCAAAAATAAATTTGAGTCGCATTATTATTAGTTCATTGTAAAACTTAATTTATTCTCCTAAATAATATCATTTATTAAAAAAAAATATTCAATTTACGGAGAAAATGTTGGGTGGTTTTGATCCATGAGACAACACACACGTAAATGGAAATCCGGATTCTTTTTGGATTCTCTTTGTGAGAATTCCGGAAATCTATGAATCGTGTCTGTTCATCATAAATCGTGTGATTAAAAATTATTTTAAAATTTTTTATTTAAAATTAAACATAAATAGTACCTAACAAAAACTGACCACACGATATACAATAAACAAACATAATTACGAATTCTCAGCATCCTCCTAAAAAAGATCCAGAGAGGATCCTGTTAGCGTAAATGGTCCATCAAAATGCTGATTGACGCATAAGACGGCTCCACCCAACATTTTCGATCGACAACCCCTGAGGGGCACAGTAAACTTACATGAGGCACGAGGGGTACCCTTCATTTATAAGGTAGGGCCTATAGGCCATCACCTCTCTGCAAACATGCCCTGCCTTTATGTGCCACATTTGCACGCCTTGGTGCCCATGTCATACAATCTCTAAGCACGTGACATGGACATGCCAAGTACACATTGTAGTGTAAGCCTAATTTTTAGGAAAATTTTAATGAAAATCACCTGGTACTGTTCATTTTAATGAAAAATCATATTTTTACACCAAAAAGTCAATTATAGTACTATTCACTTTCCTTTATTTTGTCTTTATCATTAAAACTCAAAGTTTTCAAGCTCTTTTAATTAGTTTTCATTAGTTTTCCTAATTTTTAGAGTAAATTTTAGCAATGGTCTTTCAACTTTAATTAAATTGGAGTAATGGTCTTTCAACTAAACATCCATTACTATTGGTACCTTAACTCATCAAAATGTGTAGTTATGATTATTTTCGTCAAGTTCGTTAGAATTTTGTCAAAATAAGTTATGCTGGAATGACTATTGTTACAATTGGGCTCCCTCAACTCATTAAAATGTGTAGATATGGTCATTTTTGTCAACTTTGTTAGAATTTTGTCAAAATGAGTTATGTTGGAATGATCATTGCTACAATTGAGTTGAAGTTGATGAACCATTGCTCAAATTTGGTTAAAGTTGAGGGACCATTTCTCCAGTTGTATTAAAGTTGAGGGACCAATTGTAATGAATTTTTAGTTGAGAGACCATAGTTGCATGTTTTGATGAGTCGAGGGACCAATGGTAATGGATTTTTAGTTGATGGACCTTTACTCTAATTGAGTTAAAGTTAAGGGCTATTGCTACAATTTACTCTAATTTTTATAAACTTAATCAAGTAATTGAGATCGTGACGTTCACGAAGGTTGTTTACTTACTTAGTGCTTGCGCTAAGGGTTAGGGTTGCTTTATCTGTTGGTTGAATTGGCCACTAGGTGGAATCAGACATTCGACTCTCGATTGCTGTTGGATGATGCTTTTTTGCTACCACCCTAAATTATAGTGTATGCTTACTATACACTTAATCATCTATCATATGTTTTTTCACTTTCACTTAAACTTAGTTAATTATTTTTCAAATTGAAAAAAAAATGTAACATTTAATGTGAAAGATAAATGTCACTTAGTATTACAGTCTGGTGGTATTCCTCTTCAATTATAAGTGAGATGTCTTAGGTTCAATTCTCGTCAAAGACAAATTTGAACCACATTATTGGAATCCTTTGTAAGGCTAAGCCTATTCTCCTCCCTCATCTGTAAGATAATATCTCATGTTTAAAAAAATTAAAAATTAAAAATTAAAAAAATATAAAAGTGAACTAAAATTGGGTAAAATGACACTTGATAGATGATGAGATGTATAATGAACATATAATAGTTATGATATTGAGCAAAAAGGAAGAAGATTCTCTCTTCTCCTAATCTTTCTCCTTTTACTTGAAAGGTTACGATTAAGCTACGTTGATATCTTATATTAATTTTTTTATAAAGACATATTAATTTTTTATAAAGATAAAAAAATAAAAAGCAAAATGTAAGAAAAAAAAAGAGGAAAGGAGATGAGAATCAATTGAGAGAGAATCATACTCCAAGCAAAAATGTTCCCATTGAGATCAGTCTTTAGTCAAACAAGATAGCCAATAGCCAATGATGTGCCAAAGATCCATGTCAAAGTCAGACTCGTGCTTAATTACGCTTCCATCCATGTGGGGCCAGGCTCCGAAGTTGACGTAGGGATTTGCCCTCAGAGGCTCACCTTATGGGGTCCACCCGAGGTTGAAGCGTGATTGGGCCGTTTGAGACTCGTGTCGTGCGTTGAGAGAAACCAAACTGCATGATGAATTGGGCCACGGAACCTTTGCAACAGAAGAGCGAGGAAAGTTTTAGTATTCATCCCTCACGTCATATTTTCAATTCATTTGTATGAACCTTATGTGAGACCTAATTTTAAATTTGTAACTGTTTACTCATCAACGATTATTCAAATAATAAAGTAACCATATTTTTTAGTTAACTATTAAATTATAAAAATTAATATTAAAAAATAAACGAATATTGGTTTAGTTAATTTTTCGTAAATGAATTTTTAATGAGTGTTCTGAAAATTAGACTGTATCTTATCATCGAAGTACTTTGCATGCTCGCAAGAAAGTTAAAAAGATAGGACTGGGAGAATGATCAATAAGAAGGTTGCTAATCTTTTGCAAAAAATACGGCACATGTGTGAATTTGTAACTCCATGAGACATTGAAAAATTATAGGAAAATTAATAAAAAGGGTTTGAAAACTTTGAGTTTCAACGAAAATAACAACAACATGTTGTAAATAAATAGTACCAGGATTAACTTTTTAGAATAAAAATGTGATTTTTTATAAAAATGAATAGCACGAGGAACTTTTCGTTAAAACTCCCAAAAATCAATTCAAAAAAAGAAAAACTAATGAAAAATACTTGAAAACTTTGAATTTTCACGATAAGGACAAAATAAAGAGTAAATTGAATAGTACCATAACTTTTAATGTAAAAATATGATTTTTCGTTAAAATAAATAATACCATAAGTTTTTCGTTAAAATTCTTAATTAAAGCTGTGGGCCCCGAGGGTCGTGGGACAAGGGGGTCTCTGTTATCTCAGCCAAGTATTTTCCTTCGGCTTTTGGGGTTAAGGGAGCAAGCCCGTCGACTAGTGAGACCACATGGGGACAGTAAAAGGAAGAAACACGTGGTTGCTTCCCAGTGCTTCACTTTTGATCCTCCTCCTCACGCGTTCAAATGAGAGTCGAGACGCCAGGAGAGCGCAATGTGGTGGTGCTCTGGCGCACACTATCTTGGTGGACGTTGAACCCATGACTAAGTAGGGTCCCCCACGTGTTTATATCCAAGTTCAGCGTACCAGGATCCCCTCCTGAGTAATTCTCTAAGGATTCTAGGAATTCCGTAATCTTGTCCGTTCATTGTATATCGTGCGGTCAGAAATCATTTAAAATTCAAATATGAATAGTACCTAACGAAAACTGACTGCACGATATAAAATGAACGGACAAGATTGCAGGATCCCTAGGGAATTGCTAAGAAGAGGATCCTGGTTCAAGTTCAGCAACCATCTAGCATGGACGTATTTTCTACCAATACTACCAATACCAATTTTTAACCTTTTTTTTCTCAAATAAATGATACTATATCGTTTGTTAGTAATTAAGGAGATGTCAAATGTAAATATTAAAATAATATTTTATAATTTACGTGACATTTTGATATTTTGTATAATTTTTTTTACCAAATTGATATGTCACTATGTTAAATAGAAATATTATAACTTCTTTCATCTCTTTGTTGGGTTCAGTTGTGACGACCCGTTCCGAATTATTATATTTTTTTTTTCTCCCTGAGTGTGTAAAGTGACGGTAATGCTCTCGTGGTTTAGTGACATGGATGTACATATGTAGTTTTAAATTATTATTTCTACCGTCGTAGTTAAATCGTACTCAATGCCATGAGTGTGTTGATGTGATCTAGGGTCGAATCAGATTCATAACAAAGAAGTTACGAACAAATGAGTGTGTAAATGGGTAGAAATATATTTTATGAGTTGGCTATACCTTACCCACCAATTACCTTAGTTCTTGATTTCTTTGGCCCAATTAAAAAAATCTCTCTCATTTTTCCTTCTGCCCAATCACGCACGCACACACCCTCACTCTCTCTCTTCTCTCGAACCTTCTTATTCTTTCTTCTCCTTCCTTACACCCGAGCCACCCTTACTTCACAATCATCATCAAAACATCACGGATCGAATTGGAAATCACTACCATTGCGCTCACCACGGCCCCACGAACTTATTGGTACCCTTAGGTAGAGGAATAGATGTTGGGAATTCAAGAACTCCCGAGCTTCGGTGAGGTGTATTTTTCTACGTCGTGATCGTGGTTTTTTTTTTAAAGTTTAAAGGCTCGAGGTGGGTCCTAATCAACTTTATAGGGACCCTAGATTAGTTTTGGAGCAGTTTGAATGTTGGAATAGGCAAGAACACGAAGTTGCAAGTTGGCCGGTTGTTCCAAGCCTTATTCCGACCATTTTACGTAGGTTTTAGGACCTCAAATAGGTAAGATTGTGTTCTTCTAGTTGAGAGCTTCAAATTCATATAAAATTCTTGGAATTTGGTTGAACAATGATGAAGATATTAAAGTTTTAAGATTTTCCAGAAACCAGGGACACAGACAGCGGATTCCGGCGAAGCCACTAGAGAATGAGGAGAATATTCTGTAAACTTTGACAGAATATACTGACGGCGTCAGGTAACTCCGTTAGTTTTTAAACGGAATATTCTTTAACGCCGTTAGGGATTCTGTCAGCATGCCAGGCATGTGCCTGTGCGTGGCTGGCACGTGAGACGTCAGGAAGTTAATCTAAAATTATCGGGGTGTTTGTGTTGTTGAGTAGGTCACGTTGGTATATTCAAACACCTCATCTAAGCAACGTATGAGAATTATTCCTAGGGTTTGTGTATGTGCTTTAAAATTAATGTAAAATTAGTTATTTCGCATATAGGTGAGACGTACCCGGAGGACGAACATGGTCAGGCGAGACTTAAGGGCTATGATCCTACTACTTACCAGTGAGTGAGCTTTTGTTTTATATATATTGTTGATGCACAAAATCAGTGAGGACTTTGGTACAACAGAAAATGTTAAGTTTGTGACATTCGCTAGATTACTTCGGTCACTAGTGTGGATAAGTATGTAAATGGATAGGGACAGGGAAGCAAACACAAGATGTACGTGGTTCATCCAGATTGGCTACGTCCATGGAGTAGAGGAGTTCTCATTAATTGTGAAGGGTTTACACAAGTACATAGGTTCAAGCCCTCCTTTAGTGAGTACTAGTGAATGATTTGGTACAAATGATATTAGGAAATATTGTGAGAGAATGATCTATATTTATAGAAGAAAGTTTCTAGTTTCATTCTGACATTGACACGTGTCGTACTGTGATTAGCCTTTGATGTCGACATGTGTCGCATTATGATTGGCTTCTGATGTTGACATGTGTCGCGTTGTGATTGGCCTCCTGGTTGGAGGAAGACTTTTCTGGGTCCTTGGCGGTATAATGTTGACCGGTACTTAGTAGTTTCGGGGTTGGTCAAGTATGGTACAAACAGTACTCGCCTAAGTTCCCGAGTGAGGAAAGCTTCTCGGTTGGGGACTTGCAAGATCTAAGCCATTGAGTAATCATGAAACTTTTAAGTACCGAAGTGTGTTATCATTTTCACTTGCCTTATCTGTCTCATATGTAGATGTGGCATCTTCTCTGGAAGTACTTTTCCTTAATCCAGGGGTGGTATCTTTAACCGATGAAGATGCACAAGGTAATGTATCAATTTCACTTGAAGCTTACTTGTAGTTTCAGGCTTGGTCAAGTGCGATACAAACCCTATAGTAGGAGTCCCCTAAGTCATTGAGCTAGGAGATTTGCTGAAGGAGGTAACAAACAAGGTAAGCAATCAGACTTCCAAGCAAGCAACCTGGATCGGAGGTTCGACTTCGGCTTCCGGTTGATTGTTCTCATTCTTCTTGTGTCGTAAACAGCAACAAGGATAATGAGAAACAAATGGAAAAGAGATGATATGAGATACTTTTGCTTTTGTAGAAGTAACTTTCCACATGCTTATTCTTGAACTGGGCTGGAGGGTTTTCTGGTTTCCTCCAGAGTATAAGGCCGACTTAAGAATTTGAGGGCCAAAACAAGTCCATCAAATCTAGAGTATGTTCGACCCTGATGATATGGGATACTTTTGCTGTTGACAAAGTAGTGGATGTATCGGCACATGTTTTGTTACTCTTGTCTCTACATGCTTCCTTGTATCCTTCTCACTTGCCCTATCTGTTCCTCAGGCAGATGTGGTATTTTCTCTGGAAGCATAAGATGTTAAAGATGAGTACTCGAGAGCAATGCCAGGTAAGTAATCAGGCAAGAGGTTCCAGGCAGTCAGTTCTTGACTGGAAGCTTGATTCCAAGTGCTGACTGATTGCTCTCTTTCTCCTTGTCTTACAGGTAAGAATAAGGCCAAAGGAAAAGACAGGGAAAAAGCATGATATGAGATACTCTTGCTTTTAATCCTGATGATATGAGATACTTTTGCTCTAGTGTGGCTTGTTTGCAGAGGTATTATCGGAGGGAAAAGAAGCTGAGTATTTCGAGAGGCTTTGCTGAGAATGCCATCTCGGATGTGAAGAAAAGTTGAGCATTTTTTTTATTTGCAGGTCTGCCTGGCTGTGGAGGATGAAGGTCGACATATATAGGAATTTTCCTAACAACGAGTGGTAACACTGTTTCTTTACCCTTCTCGGTCATATCAATGTAGTGGGAGCTGCAAGATTCACGTGTTTTAACTTTGTCAGAGCACTTTGAAAAAATGGTTTGTGGTATCTGAAAAGCTGATGTTGCGTGTGAAGATTGCAGACAAGCTTTATCCAAGAAAATCTAGCTCTCGAAATTCGGAGAGCGGTGCCTCTTCGGTTTTCAAACAAACAATCATGTTGGGAGTCTGGCTCTTGAGTTTCGGAGAGCGGTGCCTCTTCGATTTTTGAGCAAGTAATCCTGTTGAGAGTCTGGCTCTCGAGATTCGAAGAGATGCGCCTCTTCGATTTTTGAGCAAGTAATCCTATTGAGAGTCTGGCTCTCGAGATTCGAAGGTCGGTGCCTCTTCGATTTTTGAGCAAGTAATCCTGTTGAGAGTCTGGCTTTTGAGATTCCGAGAGATGTGCCTCTTCGATTTTTGAGCAAGCAATCTTGTTGGGAGTGTTTTCTTAAATGTGAGTAAAGGTTGGGCATTTTTGCCTTGCCACGGAGCACGAGGTTGACACACATAGGGACTTTCCAGTTATCAAGCAATGGTGCTGTTTTTTTACCCTTGTGGGTAATAGTAGGGTAGCTGGACTTTCAAAATTTATGTGTCTAAACTTTGTCAGAGATCTTTGGCAAAGTTATATGTGGTACATGAGGAGCTAATGTTGCGTGTGGGGATTGTCGACATATTTTACTCAGGAAATCTGCTTCTTGAAATCCGGAAAGTGGTGCCTCTTCGATTTTTGAACCAACGGCCCTGTTGCCCTTTTTTTTATAGGGGCACCAATTATGTGCAAGAAGTACGTTTAGAGAGTTATTGCTTGTAGGAATTTTCCCCTTATTTTTGTACTTCAGAGATTTATTGCACCTCATTTCTCCTTCATCATTTCTAAGAATGTCTGGCCCATCTGACCGTCGTTTTGACTTGAACTTTGGTGAAGAGGCAGCGATGCCCTCTCATGATATGACAGTTGCGATGGTGGCCAGAAACCTTCCCACTCCTAAAGATAACAGACTACTTTCCAAATGGTCTGATGAGTTGGCTGTTAAGGATTCTTTGGCTCTTAGTGTTCAATGTGCAGGTTCTGTGTCTAATATGGCCCAACACTTATTTGCTCGAACCCGCCAAGTTGAATCATTGGCGGCTAAAGTGATAAGTCTCAAATAGGAGATCAGAGAGCTCAAGCATGAGAATAAACAGTTGCACAGGCTCACACATGACTAGGCTACAAACATGAAGAGGAAGCTCGACTAGCTGCATGAATATGATGGTCAGATTTTACTTGATCATAAGAGGTTTGTGGGTTTGTTCCAAAAGCATTTATTGCCTTTGTCTTCTGGGGCTGTACTGCGTAATGAAGCTCCAAATGATCAACCTTCGGTGCATCCCCCTTCTAGGGTTCTGCCTAGTACTGAGGCTCCGAATAATCACCCTCTGGTGTCTCATCTTTCTGGGGCTCTGCAGACTGCTGAGACTTCTTCTGAGCAACCTTTGTGAAAGCTCCCTCTTGTTTGTTTATTTTGATTCATGTATATGTACATATTTGTAACTTAGCGGAGATATCAATAAACAAGTTTTGCTTCATTTCAACGTATTGTGTTAAATACACCAAGACCTTCTTCACTAAGTTCTTTGAGTTTTTTCTTTTGTTGAAGCTTGTATGTTGAAGCTTTGTGAGTGAAGCATGTATGTTGAGGTAATGCTCCCTTAATTTCCCGAGTGAGGAAAACTTCTTAGTTTGAGACTTGAAAAATCCAAGTCACTAAGTGTTCGTGAGACTTCCGAGTATCAAGGTGCAGTAGCATATGGTAGGAGTCCTCAAAGTCTCTGGTCGAGGGAGTTAACAAATAAGGCATTTCCTTTCTAAGTGGTAGCCCAAATCTCCTCCTTAATATATATTTGTTAGGAAAGTTGTTAGACCCAAAGAAGAGGAGGCCTAGGCAATTTTTGAATTTTTGAATTTTTGAATTTCCGAATATATATATATATATATTTTTTTTTTTTAAGCTTTGTAGGTGAAGCTTTGTAGGTGAAGCTTTGTAGGTGAAGCTTTGTAGGTGAAGCTTTGTAGGTGAAGCTTTGTAGGTGAAGCTTTGTAGGTGAAGCTTTGTAGGTGAAGCTTTGTAGGTGAAGCTTTGTAGGTGAAGCTTTGTAGGTGAAGCTTTGTAGGTGAAGCTTTTGTTGGTAAAGCTTTTGTGGGTGAAACTTTTGTAGGTGTTTTGTGGTGGGTGAAGCTTTTATGGGTGAATCTTTTGTTGGTGAAGTTTTTGTGGTGGGTAAAGCTTTTGTGGGTGAAGCTTTTGTGTTGAAGCTTTGTAGGTGAAGCTTTGTAGGTGAAGCTTTGGAGTTGAAGCTTTGTAGGTGAAGCTTTTGTGTTGAAGCTTTTATAGGTGAAGCTTGGAGTTGAAGCTTTGTAGGTGAAGTTTTGGAGTTGAAGTTTTTGTTGGGTACCATGAATTGATTTTGCTTCACACTAGCTTGATCAAGATAGTGTGAAGCTTTTGAGAATTTGTAGTTGTCATCCATTGATGAAGCTTTGTTGGGTACCATGAATTGATTTTCCTTCACACTATCTTGGTCAAGATAGTATGAAGCTTTTGAGAATTTGTAGTTGTCCTCCATTGATAAAGCTTTGTTGAATTTCCCAATTTTATTTTTTTGGAAAACTAGAAATTTGTTGAATTTCCCTTTCTTTTTTTTTTGGGAAACTAGAAATTTGAAAATGTGGGAGAGATAACATATACAAATTTTTCTTCCACACTGTTAAGCAAGAGATTGTGATGCAAGCCACACCTTGTAGTAGTCGAAGGTTTGGACGAACTATATAAATTGAATTTG
This sequence comes from Malus baccata, assembly GCA_006547085.1. Lineage (NCBI taxonomy): Eukaryota > Viridiplantae > Streptophyta > Magnoliopsida > Rosales > Rosaceae > Malus > Malus baccata. The sequence goes on along the minus strand of VIEB01001542.1, from coordinate 129,647 downwards.
CTTCGAGCAGTCTTGATCAAGAGTGTGTGAAGCTTTCTACGAGTTGTAGTTGCCCTTCATTGATGATGCTTTTGTTGGCACCATAAATTGGTTTGCTTCACACTGTCTTGATCAAGAATGTGTGAAGCTTTTGAGAATTATGGTTGCCCTCCTTTGCTGAAGCTCTTGTTGGCACCATAAATTGGTTTTGCTTCACAATGTCTTGATCAAAAGTGTGTGAAGCTTTCTACGAGTTGTAGTGTTTGCATTGTTACAGAGGGGAAATGTCTGAAGCAGATACAAGAGGGCTGAATAGCTTGATTTTCGTATGCCATGCATTGAAGTTGTTGTTGGTTTGCAATAAGACTTTGTTGGTGACTAGAACTCTTGTTGGCCATAAGTGCTCCCTTAGTTGAGTTGTTAAGCTTGAGGGTTTTTGATTATTTGTGAATGCTTGGAGTTCATATGTACAAGTTGTATCACTCGTCTTCTGGTAGGTGGAATAAATGGTTAGTTGCTTTCATCACTTGGTTGGTGGTACGAAGGTGAGTTCCTTCATCACCTTTCATCACATTTCATCACCTGGTTGGTGGCACGATGATGAGTTCCTTCTTCACCTGGTTGGTGGCATGAATAGCAAGTTGCCAAATGATATTAAAGTACGGGTTATACATTTTGTCACCTAGTTGGTGGCATGAAGGAGAGTACGGGTTGTACATTTCATCACCTGGTTGGTGGCATGAAGATGAGTTCATTCTTCACCTGGTTGGTGGCATGAGTGGCAAGTTGCCAAATGATATTAGAGTACGGGTTATACATTTTGTCACCTAGTTGGTGCATGAAGGAGAGTACGGGTTGTACATTTCATCACCTGGTTGGTGGTATGAAGATGAGTTCCTTCTTCACCTGGTTGGTGGTATGAGTGGCAAGTTGCCAAATGATATTAGAATACGGGTTGTACATTTCATCACCTCGTTGGTAGCATGAAGGAGAGTACGAGTTGTACATTTCATCACCTAGTTAGTGGCATGAAGATGAGTTTCTTCTTCACTTGGTTGGTGGCATGAGTGGCAAGTTGCCAAATGATATTAGAGTACGGGTTGTACATTTCATCACCTGGTTGGTGGCATGAAGGAGAGTACAGGTTGCACATTTCATCACCTAGTTAGTGGCATGAAGGAGAGTACGGGTTGTACATTTCATCACCTGGTTGGTGGCATCAAGATGAGTTCCTTCTTTACCTGGTTGGTGGCATGAGTGGCAAGTTACCAAATGATATTAGAGTATGGGTTGTACATTTCATCACCTGGTTGGTGGCATGAAAAAGAGTACAGGTTGTACATTTTATCACCTGGTTGGTGGCATGAAGATGAGTTCCTTCTTCACATTTCATCACTTGGTTGGTGAGAATAAGGGTAAGGTGTCGGTGGCATAAAGATGAGTTCCTTCTTCACATTGCATCACCTGGTTGGTAAGAATAATGGTAAGGTGTCGAGGCACATTGTAGCAAGTGTCGAATGACACAAAGTATGTTGAACCTTTTCGAAGCACAATTGGCTTATGTATGAATGTGTTGGAATGTATCGGAGCTTCTAAGCTTGTAGGAGCCAGGGTGACTGTTGCCAATAACTTCAAACGGTCCATCCTAGTTTTGACTAAGTGTTCCTTCACTCGGGACTTTGTCGCAGAGTAATCTTTTCTTCAATACCCAGTCCCTCACTTTGAAAGAACAAGGTTTGACCCTTGAGTCATAGTAGTTGGGGATGCGCTGCTTGTAGGCGACATTCCTCAAGTGAGCCTGGTTTCTATGTTCCTCGACTATATCTAAGTTGAGGGTAAGTTGTTTGTCATTTTCGCTTTGCACGTAGTTCTGGACTCGGAACGTTGCTTGCTCAAGCTCAACTGGGACAACTGCCTCTGTACCAAAGGCAAGTGAGAATGAGGTTTCTTTTGTTGATGTCCGATACGAAGTGCGGTATGACTAAAGAACTTGGGGTACAAATTCTGGCCAACAACCTTTAGCCTTGTCTAAGCTGGTTTTCAAAGTTCGCTTGATTATTTTGTTGATAGCTTCGACTTGTCCATTAGATTGGGGATGAGCTGGGGAGGCAAAACATAAGTTGATATTGAACTTAGAGCAGAACATCCTGAAGTTATTGTTGTCGAACTGTTGCCTGTTGTCAGTGACTATGGCATTGGGAATGTCGAATCTACAATGGATGTTCTTCCATACGAAGTCTTTTATTTTTGCCTCAGTAATAGTTGCCAAGGGTTCTACTTCAGTCCACTTTGTAAAGTAGTCAACTGCAACAATTGCATAACGGACCTTACCCTTCTTTGCAGGCATTAGGCTAATCAAATCAAGTCCCCATTGGGCGAAAGGCCAAGGGCTGATCATAGGAGTGAACGGCTCGAGAGGGGAGTAAGTAATAGTTACATAGTGTTAACACTTATCACATGAGCGAGATATTCTGATGGCATCTTGGTGGAGTATTGGCCAGTAATATTCTTGGCGAAAAACCTTATGTGCTAGGGATCAAGATCCAACATGATCTCCGCAGACTCCTTCTTGTATTTCCCGAAGGACAATTTTCGCCTCTGCGGGCGTAAGGCATCTTAGGTATGGTAGGTTAAAACCCCACTTGTAAAGTTGATCATTAATGATCAAGTAATGGGTAGCCTTGTATCGAATCTACTTAGCTTGGACTTTGTCATTTGGAAAGATGCCATGAGCAAGGAATCTATAAATCGGGATAATCCAACTATCCCCCTGTTGTAAGTTGCACACTTTCGCAGCCATAGTGTTTGGCTGCCAACACTTCGACCTGAATTTTTCTCCCAATCTTGTCTTCCACTGTTGAGGCGAGGCGAGCCAAAGTATCTGCATGACTGTTTGCTGCTCAAGGAATTTGGGTGATCTGGTAGTGGAAGTGCTTGAGCAATAATTGTGTTTGTGCTATGAAGCTATCCTTAGCGTCAAAGTTGTTGGTGACCTGGTTAACCACCAATTGGGAGTCATTGAAGATATTAAGTCGTTTAACCCCAAGGTGTTTGGCCAAAATGTAAGCCTACTAGGAGGGCTTCATATTCAGCCTCGTTGTTCGACACCTTGAATTTGAAATGAAGAGCATACTCCATCGCCACTTTGTCAGGGGTCGTAAGGACTAGTCCTGCTCCACAACCATGTTGGTTGGATGAGCCATAAACATATAGACTCCATGCTGAGGCTGTTGGTTATATTTTCTAAGCTTTCGAGGGTAATGAAACCACTTCTTTAGGCGTAGAAACAATGTCAACATGATATGTGAAGTCGGCGATGAAGTCTGCCACTGCTTGTCCCTTCTCAGCTGGCTTTGGTTGGTAAGAGATGTTAAACTCACTCAATGCTATTGCCCATTTTATCATTTACCTTGAAGTGTCAGGACTTTGGAGGATCTGTCGAAGAAGATGATTGGTAAGCACGATGATGGAGTGTGTTTGGAAGTAAGGGCGAAGTTTTTGAGCAGACATAACCAATGCTATAGCCAATTTCTCAATGCTGGAGTATCGTGTCTCTGCATCTTGTAAGGCATTGCTAGCATAGTAGATAGGCCGTTCGACATTACCATCATTTCGAATGAGAACGAAACTTACTGCTGAAGCTGATACCGACATATAGATAATGAGAGTGTCACCAACCTCAGGTTTGGAAAGCAGATGGGCTTTGCTCATGTAGTATTTGAGGTTCTTGAATGCCTCGGCACATTCATCGGTCCATGTAATGTACTTCTTACTTCCCTTAAGTGTTTTGAAAAAAGTAGCACATCTGTTGTGTGTTCTTGGTCCGGAGGGTTCATGAGGATTTGATTGTATCCTGAGTAAGTATCCATGAAGCTCAGGAGTTCGCACCCTGCAGTAGTCTATCAGTCTGTCAATGAAAAGAAGAGGAAAGCTATCATTCAAGCATAATTTGTTTAGGTCGATGTAGTGGACACACATTCTCCACAAGACCTTTTAGAGCAAGTTTGGTCAGCTTTTTCTCAACAAGGACCACATTTGCTACCAATGTTGAGTAATTGACTTCGCGGACGAAGCATATGCCTTTGGGGTTTTCAACTTCTGCCTTCATTGCTTCGTATCGTTCAGCATCATAAGATCTTTGCTTCTGTCTCATCGGGTTGGTCTTGGGGTCAATACTCAAGCGATGACATATAATTTCGGGATAAATGTCTGGCATGTCCTCGTATGACCAGGTGAAGACCTCAGTGTTCTCTTGCAAAAAAGAGATCAATGCCAACTGAATGGGTGGTGACCAAGGTATTAAATATCGGTAATATCGGAAATATCGGCAATCCGAAAACACGGAAATATCGATGGAAATATCGGTAAAATATCGATATCGATAAAAATTACATGGAAACCACGGAAATTGTAAGAAAAACTTGGAAATTTTTATTGAAACTTTGTAGGATGTTTATTTAGTCAATTATCTATTAATTTATCACAAAAAATTGGAAGGAAATGCATTGCATGATGGATTTAACATTATCAAGTTGATTATATAGCGATCTGACAAACATTATGAGTGTAGAAAATATGTAGTAATTAATGAAAGAAGTCTAAACACACCATAATCATTTATATATAATGAATTAGTACCACATAGAGTTCCTATGAGGTTCAAAATTTTCACTATCTTCATCATCTCTATGTGTAGAATGAGTGTATTGTGAAGAGTAGTTATCAAATGATAAATCCCCAAAATAGTTTTGCATGTAATTGTTAATATGCCACCCATATGGATCCGAGATTGGTTGAGGTTGTCCATAAGAAAAATCATTTGAAGATTGAGGCTGGGATTGATTCCATGAGTCGCTCGATTCCATCCCAACAGGAATGGGATATGAAGGGTAGGGAAATGGTTGGTTATGAGGATAACCATAGTTACTACTTCCCAATCCAACAGAGTCTGAAGTTCTAGATAACGAGTCATCTTCTTGACTTGACAAAATCTTTTTGCCTCTTTCTCTGCGAGTATAGTCCTTCCCTATGGCACCAATTCCTGGTCCTGCCCGCCTACTGCCATGGTCATCATCCTGGGTTGCATGCGTGAAGTTTGCCTCACCAGTGAAGGGGCTTATATATCCGGGAGGTGGTGGTCCATAATAGTTTCCATATCCACCACCACTACCTCCAGCTCCACTATGTCCTTCATCATTCCCACCTCCGGTGGTAGGTGAGTCTCCTGATCTTGTGCTAGAGCTATCATTAGTATCAGCACGATGTTGTGGTTGTGTAGGATTGGAAGAAGGTGGAATTCCAGTGTTTTTTGGTCTTGGGAGGAAAAGTTCATCCAAAGAGTCAGCGCTGCTAGATCCCACCTCCTCCTCTAATACTCTTTCTACATTTATCCCTTCATTACGTGCTTCTTCAGCAACTCTGGGAGCTGGGTTGCCTTCATCATCATCTAAATGAAGAGGTCTAATCCATTGAAAAAGTTGGTTACCCTCCGTATCATCATCTTCACCAACAATATCAAACACATCTAGTGGGTCACCACGGTCGACATGATCTATTTCAGCTTCCTTATCTCGAATTTGAAGCTTCATGTTGTAGTAGCAATAAACTAATTTTTCCAACCTACTATGCGCCAACCTATTTCTTTGCTTTGTGTGTATCAGTGCAAATGTGCTCCAATTTCTTTCACAAGCAGATGAGGAAGCTGTTTGTGATAATACTTTTATTGCTAACTTTCTCACAGTTGGTGCATCGGTCCCATACATGATCCACCATTCAGCTACAATGAAAAACAATGTTGATAAGCCTAATAACTCGAACAAATTCTATTATAAACTTATAGTAAAATATGTTTACACTCACTAGGAGACATTGTTGTTCGAGCAGCAATTGATGTTGGTTCTCCAAAAGTTCTTCTTGCATCTTTAAACCATGTTAGCTGAATTCAATAAATCGTGTTAGTTTAATCCAACAAAGTAATTATTAATATTATAATTTAAGTAATTATTATAATTTAAGTAATTGTGTACCTCATTTCCAAATTGGCCAACTGCTGGTGATGCAGGGTCTAATTTAGAGTATACATTATGTACAGCACGTATAAGGTTACCATCATCTCCAACACCGGGTCTGTATTGGTATCGGGGATTCAAATAATATGCTGTTCAAAGAAACACATACTCTAATAAGATAAATAATACTTATGCAACTAAAGAAATGAATTGCAAATTATGACATAATTTATACCTGCTGCATGCAAATCGTGGTATAATGTTTTATACCATCGGTCTTCAATTATTTTTACGACCCACCTTGCACCATGTTTTCTTTCCAATTCATCCTTCACTACACGCATCAACTCATATACAGCCCCCATAGTAGGATACACTTCTGTGTCAACGATCCGTAAAACTTTGTAAAGAGGTTCAAACACTTGACACACATGTTCTGTTTGACTCCAAAAAGCATGATCAAGCACTATACTTTCCACCATACGACCTGTATTTGAGCGGCTGAAATTGTGGTTGGCCCAATCGTCACTAGTGAATAGTTGCTTCAACCCTGCTTTCTTCTTGAGTAGGCTGTTTAATGCAATATAGTTGGTGGCGAATCGAGTGGTAGCTGGACGAATAATTTCTCCTCTGCAAAATTCACGCATCTTTGCCAACAACCAACCGTGATTGTAAATATAATTAGTGATCGTTCTAGCTCTTTTGACCACAGTAGCAACATTCTCTCTCTTCCCCATTGCCTCAAACATAAGATCAATACAATGTGCTGCACATGATGTCCAAAACACATTATGATGCTTCATTAACTTTTTTCCAGCTTTGACAAATGCAGAACCGTTGTCGGTCACGACTTGGACAACATTATGCTCTCCCACCTCCATGATTACATCCCTCAATAATTTGTAAATATACTTGTAATTCTTTATATGGTCTGAAGCATCAACAGACTTCAAAAAAATTGTCTTGCCCTTGGAGTATACCATGAAGTTGATGATAGATAATCTGGTCGGGCCGGTCCATCCGTCACACATGATTGTGCAACCATTAGTTTCCCACTTTGACCTCAACTTGTTAACATACTCGCCAATGTCTTTATACTCCATATCCAAATATTTGTTTCTTATCTCATAGGGAGTGGGAGGTTGTACTCCAACACCGGCCTGTTGACATCCCACTACCATATTTTTGAAATGATGTGATGATGCTTTCTCAGCAGGGACATTTTCATAGATAAAGAACTTGCTAATTAGACGCCCCATTCCCTCCTTCACATTACCTCCCTTGAAATAACTCCAAACACTCTTTTGACGTGCGTTGGATGACTTATATAAACTTGGGGCTATTGGTGGTGTTGGTTGTGATTCTCTAAGACTGCCTCCCCGTCTCATTTGTGCACCACCACTTGTCCCGGAACCTTGTCCCCTATTAGGAATTTTATGAAGGTGTTCTCTTTCCCATGCTGACTGTTTGGAGGCACGTAATGCTTGTTTCAAACTGCGTCGTTCTTCAGGTCCCATGTCATCATCACATTCGTCCTCATCGTCATCATCATCACTGTCAACCGCTTGGCCAATGACTTCTCCTCGTAGCCCAGCTCGAATATTTTCCATTCCATGTGTTATCTTTTCCTTCTGCTGTTTTTTATTTTTTAATAATGTGCTGATGAATGCCTTCACTTCTGGGGGGACATTATCGCATCGTTGGACATTTTTTGCTGGATCTAATCCACTAAGATGGTACTTAAGTCGTGTCACTCCGCCACTCTTCATTACCCGACCACAATATTTGCAAATTGTGCCATGTTTGTTTCCGTCTATTGGGTCTCCATGTTCCCAAGCTGGATCACGTTTAGTAACTCCACTTGACATCTTAAATGTACCTATATTAATTTTTCATGAAAATTAGACAATTATTTTTTGATAAAATAAGAGAACCTAAATAATAAAGTTATTCTACAGAAGAATTAAATACGAAGTAATGAAAATGAAAATGATTGTAAAAATTTAAGTAATTATACAAATAATATGGAATAATAAAACCTAATATTACTGAATAATAATCCAATTTGATAATAATCCATTCCGTCTATTGGGTCTCCATGTTCCCAAGCTGGATCACGTTTAGTAACTCCACTTGACATCTTAAATGTACCTATATTTATTTTTCATGAAAATTAGACAATTATTTTTTGATAAAATAAGAGAACCTAAATAATAAAGTTATTCTACAGAAGAATTAAATACGAAGTAATGAAAATGAAAATGATTGTAAAAATTTAAGTAATTATACAAATAATATGGAATAATAAAACCTAATATTACTGAATAATAATCCAATTTGATAATAATCCAATTTAATGAATAATCCAATTTAATGAATATCCAATTTAATGAATAATCCAATTTAATGAAGAATAATCAAATTTGATAATAAAACCTAATATTAATGAAGAATAATCCAATTTGATAATTAAAAATAATCCTAATATAAAACATGGTGATGAATAATAATCCAATTTGATGAAGAATAATCAAATTTGATAATAAAACCTAATATTAATGAATAATAATCCAATTTGATAATTAAACAAAACCTAATATTAATGAATAATAATTAATATTAATGAAGAATAATCCAATTTGATAATTAAAAATAATCCTAATATAAAACATGGTGATGAATAATAATCCAATTTGATAATAATCCAATTTAATGAAGAATAATCAAATTTGATAATAAAACCTAATATTAATGAAGAATAATCCAATTTGATAATTAAAAATAATCCTAATATAAAACATGGTGATGAATAATAATCCAATTTGATAATAATCCAATTTAATGAAGAATAATCAAATTTGATAATAAAACCTAATATTAATGAAGAATAATCCAATTTGATAATTAAAAATAATCCTAATATAAAACATAGTGATGAATAATAATACAATTTGATAATAATCCAATTTAATGAATAATCCAATTTAATGAAGAATAATTAAATTTGATAATAAAACCTAATATTAATGAATAATAATTCAATTTGATAATAAAAAAACCTATTGTTAATGAATAATAATCCAATTTGATAATAAAACCTAATATTAATAAAATAATAAATATCCAATTTGATAAAAAAAAATCCTAATATAAAACATGGTGATGAATAATAATCCAATTTGATAATAATCCAATTTAATGAAGAATAATCAAATTTGATAATAAAACCTAATATTAATGAAGAATAATCCAATTTGATAATTAAAAATAATCCTAATATAACACACTCACCTCTCACACGCATACGTATTCTCTCAGACTCTCTCGAACCTTCTCCCTTCTATCTTCTCTGAGTCTCTTCTCCCCCTTCTCCGTTCTCCCACGTCAATAACAAACACAGATCCCCCTTCTCTCTTCTCTCGATCCTTCTCCCACACACACACACTCACGCACAGAGACCCAAGGTCTCTCGATCCTTCTCCCACTCCCACACACACGCACAGAGACCCACATCGTCGCCGCCGCCGTCGTCTTTCGTTCTAGCTCTCTGCGCCGATGGTCCAAAACCCACATCGTCGCCGCCGCCGTCGTCTTTCGTTCTCCCTCTCCTTCTCATCTCTGCAACTCGATCGTCTTTCGTTCTAGCTCTCTGCGCCGATGGTCCAAGACCCACATCGTCGCCGCCGCCGTCGTCTTTCGTTCTCCCTCTTATTCTCATCTCTGCAACTCGGCGAACTCCGGCGAGGCCGTGCGTGTCGCCTCAATTTCCGAACACCTCCGATGATTTCACGGCAAATTTCATATATACAAATGTTCATCTCGTCTTCTTTTTCATTTTCATACCTAGATCGGAGTCTAGGGTCCTGTTTTACAGT